>PVLC010003727.1:27143-74574 GCA_004027655.1 Graphiurus murinus
GAGAAAGGGGTTATTGGAAGTCTGTAGGAAGAAGCACTATTTGGAAAGACGACCTCAGCACTGTGTTTGTTATCGTGTGTGCAAAACCTTTGATCCCAGAAAGAGAGAGAGATAATAAAAGAGGTTCGAACCAGTAGCATTTAGCCGGCGTCTTTTATTGGGGCCTCATGGCTGAGGGTTCAGCCTGGGGCGCCCGATATGTCCTCTTATAAAAACTACCCTTTCCATTCTATGCTTTGCAAAGAATTTCCTTTGCTTTGGCAAACCCATGAAGGTCTGCAAATCTTTAGTTCTAGGGATGGCAACTTCAAATTCTTCTTTAGGTACTTTAAAGAAACATTCCATTCCATGCAGAATAATCAGGTTCTCTTGTTCCTCTGTTTCCCATGGATCATCTTGAGATGACATGCTTGTCTTCTACCTTCTATAACAGAGTTGTTGAAGGATAGCAAGTAGGGAATAGGGTATAGGATTTGCCATGTGTTTGCTGCATAAAAGTGTATATCTTAGAAAGGGAGATAGGAGTGTTGCAAGGTCAAGAGGAGCTGAAATGTCTTTCATGATGTGATCTGGCAACATTTAGTATCTGGAGGGAGATTAGAGTATTGAAAAGAGGCCTGAAAGTAGGACCAGTAAACTCAAAGTTTCCTTCCAGAAATTGTCAAATGAACAAGCGAAAACTTGGTTTTTAATAAGCATTGTTGATGGGACAAGGAAATGAAGAGAGAAACCAAAGGAAGAAAGCAAATTAGAGGAAATGCTTTTGACTATATTGAGATCTCCTCAGCTGGAGACAGTGAGTGCCCTCCAGTCTGACACCCACAAGGATCTTATTTCCAGGAACCAAGAGCCACAGCCTGAGATTGACAAAGTTCAAATACACAGATGCAATGAGCCACTGTAACACATTTGGATAGGGAGACTCATACCTTGAAGATCTGAGCACGGCAGCTTTCTTCCACTAAGAAGAGAGTCCTGCTCATGTCCAGAGCAAGTACAGTCTAGTAGGGTTCTTAAATGATCCTTAACCAGAAGCCCTTTCCTGCTGCCATTGATTCTTCCCACTAGGGGCATTTTGCAATCTCTAGACACATTTTGGTTGTAGTTGTTGTTGTTACCACTGCTGGTGGAGGAGCGATGCTAGTGTTACCCAGTGAGTAAAGACTGAAGATGCTACTGAGATCTTGCAATGCACATGACAGCTCCCCACAATAAAGACTTGTCCAGCTTAAAATGTATATTGCCATCGAGAAACTCATCTCTAACATTAACTCCAAATATATTTCAAAATAAAGTGGGCACTCACAACATGATAGCTCTCCTCAGATTGCTGCATAGACATCTGCTACCTAGTAGACACAAAGCAAAGCGATTATGTTCAAATCCCTGTAAATAATGATTTACATTGAAGCATATGCTGCCAATCAGGCTTTTCTTTTTCAAGGAACTGAAGTATAAAGAAATAGTGCTGTTGTTTTTTTATGTTTCTTTTTAAAAATTTTGTTTCTTTCTATGAAATTTCTGGCTTTTATGTGTGCTGAAGGACACAAAAAAGTGAAATCTTTATAGATTTGTTGCACATTTTTAAGCATGAATAGGGAGCAAACAATAGATAGCCCATTCATTAGATTGTAAGATGCTTACATTACCAAGTTGTAAATATGTATTTTTTTTATTTCAAAACTCATGAAGGGCAGAAATGCTAGTTTTAGATGAGGATGTAAACTATACTTGAATATTCAACAGAACAGGCATCTATTTCAGCCTTGAGAAGAAAATTGATGGTTCATTATGAGAAAGATTACATCTTTACCTGCCATATCTAAAACTTGAGTCATTAAAGTACATACATGTCTGTATTATGTATATGGGTGTGTATGTTTGTGTATGTGTGTGTTCATTCCAAATTTTAATTTCTGCATAATATATCCCTCCTCCTCCAGATATATCTGTTTCTATCCCAGGTAGCTAGGTCCTTTTTCCATCTAGAAATAACTTCTTGAAATATCCAGAATTATATTTTTGTTAATATTTAGATGTTGCACAAAAATATAACAACCATGCATCCCAACCCAAACTAATTACTTTAACATATATGTATGAAACTGTAGGATCCTGGAGTATTTTCAGAAAGGAAATTACAGACTTTATACTTTGCACATGTAGAAATTGTCTGGGATGCTCTTGGGGATGGGGAGGTAGGGTGATGTAAGACTGTGGCATTTTTACATATAGGTGGTAGATCTCGTTTCCCTGGGACCACTCCATTTACACATGTTGGGAGATGGTCATGGTATTCAAAGACTCTTAAGTCAACAAGAGCATGATTTTCCTCTAGGAGGATTCATCAAGCAGTTGAGTTGATAATGAGAAACATTTTCAAAGACAGAATCTTAATATAGACTTTTAAAGCTCTTATGAATGCATATCAATGGAACTAATAAGCTTACTGTCACAGGGTACTGTGTGTGTCTATTAAGTGAAACTAATTTTACTTAATCTTAATTAATTTTCAATTTCTATTTTGCCTCCTCGGTTCTTGCATTATTCTCTTAATTACAGCTTATAGTTAGCTTTGCTGTTACTAGAAATCAAAGTTAAATGAAGAAAGGAAGCTGGATTTGAATCTACTTAGGTGGCAGGGTCCATCCATAAGGCCAAACTCTTGACTATGGCAAAAGCCGTGTGTGTGTGTGTGTGTGTGTGTATATGCTTGTGCTATGTGTGTGTGTGTGCGTGTACATACATGCTTGTGTTGTGTGTATGTGTGTGTGTGTGTGTTCATTTCAAGTTTTAATTTCTGCAGAATATATCCGTCTTCCCCCAGATATATCTGTTTCTATCTCAGGTAGCTAGGTGCTTTTTCCATCTAGAAATAAGTTAATGAAATATCCAGAATTATATTTCTGTTAATATTTAGATGTTGCACAAAATTACCAAAAGATAAGCTACAAAATATAGCAACTACGCATCCCAACTCAAACTAATTACTTTAACATATATGCATGAAACTGAAGGATCCTGGAGAATTTTCAGAAAGGAAATTACAGACTGTCATAGCAAATCACAGAACTGAATATTTAGTGTCAGTTGATACTTATCATTTAATCAAGTTTCTAAGCATTCAGTCTTGCTTCCTGAATTGACTTTCCATTTTATCATACTGAGTTACAACTTTTAATTTCTCAATTCTTTTTTTTTTTTAAATCTTGGATTTTTTTAAAGATTTGTCTTCTGTTGAATTTTCTGTTAAAAAGTGGTTGTATCACCCTGGCTTAGTGCTGAAAGCTCTTCCAAATTCCACCCCCATATATTTCAAAGGCAGAAAACATCTGCTCCAGTACTGTCCTGGGTGCCCTGTCTCAGGTTCATTCACCAGTTGCTTCATGATGTGACTCTGAAACTTGTTGGGTGTTTGCATTTTTATCATTCTCTTTTGCAGTAAAGGTAAAACTTTATACTGTGACGCAGACCTACAACCGATCATTTACCTATCGCCAGAAGCTAGAGCAATTGCACACTCGTGCTCAGTATCAAAGGCTGGTCCAATGAGTCTGAACAGTACTGTGTGGGAGGTCTTGAGAGTTGGCATGATGGTCTTTTAATTATTTTCCATCCTCTGCAACCAACATAGAACTTAAAGTCTTTATCAGTCAGAAAACTCAACAGCTGTCCCCTCCTTTTACATCTCTTTCGGTTCCAAACTAAAACTCCAAGTCAGCAATGGGGCATAAAGGAAAGTGGAGGGGAGAGGGGCGACCGAACAGCATGACAATAGATGGAAGCAGAAAAGGAGCGATCTGGTTGCATTGGATTTTTATTTCTCCCTCTCTTTCTTTCTTTCTTTCTTTCTTTCTTTCTTTCTTTCTTTCTTTCTTTCTTTCTTTCTTTTTTTTCCTTAATGGTACTGGGAATTGAACTCAGAGGGAGTCTACCTCCCAGCTATATGCCCATCCCTGCCCTTTTAATTCTTTTTAAATTAAAAAAAAAAGATCATAGATTGCTGAGAGTATTGCTAAGTTGTTGAGGCTGGTCTTAGAACTGTGATTCTCCTGTCTCAGCCTCCCAAGTACTGGGATGACAAGCATATACTACCATGCCCTGCTGTATTGTACTTTCTTATAGGCTCTACTTGTTCAGAGTCAGAGTGTTAAATGATGGAGTTGGGAAGATGCCATCTCATTGAAGAGAGCTATATCTGTTAGAGTATGGAAATTAGCCTAAGATTTCTGTGCACCTCCATCTGCTATCCACATGCAATTCAGGAAAAGCAATTTGACCAACAGGACAAAAAAGAGAGTCAAAGTTAATGAATACATCCTGTCTTTTGGATGCTGGGTCTAGGTAAATCTCTTATTTAAAAAGGGACACACACACACACACACACACACACACACACACAAATATATAAATATATTTATATATTTGTGTATATATATACATATATATATTTGTGTATATATATATATTTGTGTATATATATATATATATATATATATATATTATTTTTTTTGAACCAAGGTGGTGGATCATAATCTAGAAGACACAAAGAAAGAGAGGAAGAGTAGACCTCTGCAAATGATTTACTATAGGATGAGAAAGGAAACAATTGGCATCTATGGGATTAAAAAAGAAAGAAGAAAAAGGAAAAGGAAAAGCCAGGTAGTGTTACCATTAAAACTGTTGTTGGGCAAAATTAGAAATATATTGCTGACTAAATAAAGATGCACTAACAAGGAAAGCAATACAGAAATGGTATTGTTGAGAATCAAAAAAATGGGGTGTGTGACTGATCAGAAAGACAACTTGAGAAGCCTTACCAAGATAGAGAGGGAAAAGACAGCAGTTGAAAAGAATGAGAGAAAATGTGGGGGTGGGGGGACCGAGTGTGGAGAGCAAACATGAGAATTATAGGTGCTCCAGGAGGAAAAGAAGTAACAAGTAAAACAGAAGCAAATTATTCAAATATATAATTAAATAAAATTTCCTGAGTTGAAAATGAATGAACAAGCAGATCAAAAGACTCACCATGTTCAAAGTAAATGAAATAAAAAGAGAACTTTGTAACATTTGAATTACAAGGATGGAGAAAAAGAAACTATAATCATTTGTGCAGGGAAAAAAAAGGTGAAAAACAAAAGAACAAAGCTAAACTAGCCTTAGTCTGACATTTCCTGGGAACACAATGGAGCTAAGTCTACAGAAATGTGAAGGAAAAAGTTGTTACATGATCATTTTATATTTAGCTAACTTTTAAGAATATCTGCTAGTAGAAAAATCAAGACATTTATAGATATACTAAAAATATGCCAATCCCCTAATTTTTCTGAAAGCATAATTTCTGGGTACAGACATTTTATTATACACAATTCCAAGAGAAGTTAAAACAAGGCGTGACATGGCTGTCACAATATCCAGTACAAGGTAGATACATAACCACACAGTTCATTTCTCATGTCCTGGGTTCAAGGTCACCCAGAAAGTATATTTACACTGGCCATGTGAGTAGAGCTACAAGAATCTGAGGGACATACTGCCTTCTCCATAGAGTCAACTGCATAGAACCTAAAAGTAAATTCTTTCAGTGTAAATGGTCACTCATTGTTATGGGACTATCTTTTGCAGTAGCCACAAAATGTTCATCTGAAAAACTTCAGGTAAAATTTGCCATCGGATTCAAGTTCTAGGGTGAAATTGCCTGAACACCAATCTATGCCATGTATCACTGCCCACATCTTCTTGGGTAGATCATTTAATCTCCATGGGATTCAGTTTTCTCATCTGTGAAATAGAAATACTATGGATTTTCCTGCAATAAAAAATTTTTGTGAAGATTAAAAAAGCTTAACTTATTTACCTTAAATGAACATAAGGTACTTAAAGGAGTGTCTGGAACACTTGGTTGCTAAATAAACAAGGATGTGAATATACATGGTGTATAACATGAAATATGTCACATACAGACACCATATGAAACAAGGAGTACATCACAATGGATCTGAATTTGCACTTTGGTGATGTCCACTTTTTTTCTGTGTTTCTCTAATTTACAAGATTTTACTTACTGAGCTTGCATTACTAGCCAAATGAAGTATAAGTGTAAAAGAGAAATGGTCATTTGAAAATAAGAATAAATCATAGCTATTTACTATAATCCCACATTCATCATAGCAATAATGGGTTGTACAATTGAAACCATCAGTTCTAATCTTCCCAATTTCTATTCCTTGGACTGGAATTTTTCTCAGTTTCCAGGAGGGTGACGATATTTCCTTTTAAGAGATGATGGAAGTCGACATTATTTTTACCTTGTCTTGGTTATATTGTTGATTTCAGGGAATTGTTTGGTTTTCTTTTTTTTTTTTTTTTGTGGTACTGGGGATTGAACTCAGGGGCATTCTACCTTCGAGCTATACCCCCAGCCCTATTTTTTATTCTTTATTTTGAAACCGGGTCTCACTAAGTTTCGGAGTGCCTCACTAGGTAGCTGAGGCTGGCCTCGAACCCGGATCCTCCGGTCTCAGCCTCCCAAATGCTGGGATTACAAGCGTGTACCACCATGCCCGGCTGTTTGGTTTCCATTTTATAAAATATTTTGTCTTAAAGAAGTGAGAAGGAAGATACAGAGGAACCAAGATTTGGGGAAAATAGTTACTCAGATCTGTCTTATTTTCCTCTTTTCTCCATGACTCTGTCCCCAGCTACATGGTGAGGGGAGGGAGGTGTTCAATCTGCTTTTGTGCATGGTAGGAAAGTCCTCTACAGCTTCTCATGGCCACACTGAGCATGACCGAGGAGTCAGTCAGTTCCTGCTCTTCCTTAGAGAATTAGACAGAGTTAGTATTCACTAGGTGACTGAAGTTTTGAACTGACAGTGATGCTATCGTACTGGTTTGAGTCTTTAAATACTTCATGTTTACCCGTAAGCCTGCCTGTTGCCCTTTGGTGTTTCATCCCATGTATAGAATGTGGCAGGGCTCTTCCAAAACAGTCTTACATCTGTGCTATAATGCCACATCTCATTCTAGAAAAACCTCGATGGTTTTAGTGGCCAAGTCCTAGACCATGTATTCCATGTCAATAACTGAACATTTCAATTTGGGAGAAAACCAGGCATGTAACCATGGTTTGTAAATATCTCAGAAAGCATATTTTGAGATGTGTTTTTCTTAAACCAAACTCTTTGCACATTATCTCATTTCTTCTTAATATTATTTTTTTGTTCGGTGACACCATCAATGTACTGGATACTTGGAAATCAACCTCTCCAGATGTTTTAAATTTTTATAATTTTTTTTTTTTTTGGTTAATGTGCATTCCTTAAAACTTGCTACTTAGGGTTTTAATTTAGTATGTGGGTGGATGTGTCACTGTTATTAGCATCTCAATTTTATGGAAGTCAACCTCCCTGATATGACATGTTTATAAAAGCACTTCGTAATTGTCTGGAACCCTGTTTCTAATAATGTTGAGTTAAAATAATTGAGAAAGGTTATAATGTGCCAGGCACTGGGCTATGCGCTTTATTTATGTGGATTTCCTTAACGAATCCTTCCAACAACAGCAAGAATCAGGCATTATTTTAAATAATAAATTTTAAAATATTTTCAAAGTATTACTTACTTTCTTTTTTATAGTGCCAAAACTCCAACCCATAGCCTGGCATATACTACCTACTAGAGTTTACTACTGAGCTACCTCTCCAGCAGGAATTTCTTTTTAATTCTTAACTGACACACAATAATAAGACATACTTATGGGTACACTGTGACATTTCAATCATATCTACAATGTATAATGATCAAATCAGAGTAAGTGGGATATTTACAAACAGGACAACTGGTTTAGAGAGGTTAAACAGTTGCCCAAGCTTATATAGAAACATCAAAAGTTTTAGGTCTGATTACTTCCAAAGCCCATTCTCTTAACGTGTACAGCATTCTGCCTTTAAGTTGGCAGCTGCAGTGTACTTCTGTTTAGTCTCAGTGGACTAATGCTGTACCTAACAGGCCAGTGAGAGACATCTTGAACTCCACAACAATGTTTTCTCTTTAGTATTTCCAAGAACAGGGAGAAAAATCAGGGAAAAACATTTCCTAGAATCTTCAAATATCAGGAAGTCCTAGGAAGTTAGTTTCTGACCAGTGGAGGCAGTTTTTAAGAAGTAAATGAATATAATTTTTTTTTTGGTAGATACCCAGGAGTGGTATAGCTGGATCATGTGGTAGGTTCTTCTTCTGAGGACCCTCCACACTGTTTTCCAAAGTGGTTGCATTAATTTGCAATCCTACCAATCATGTATCCAAGTTCCTACTTCTCTGCCTCTGTGCCAGCATTTATTATTATTTGTACTTTGAATGACTGCCATTCTAATTGGGGTTGCAGAACTAAGCGAGTTTTTATCTATATGGAAGTATAGTTTTAACTATGTGGAACTTAGTAGTTGCACGTGCCTGGAAACACTCTGAGGTTTCACTAGGAAGATTTGCAGGAGCCTTACCTTTTCTTTCAGGTTGGGTACTAGGTGTGTGGTAAAGGAAGAAAAAAAGGGAAACCCTTACAAATGCATCTGGCTCATGTTCAGAAACCAGAAACCATACCTCTTCTGTGTATCACCAGGCTGCTTAAAAAAATGTTTTGCTGTTTATGGCACATGTTATAGAGCATCAAACACATGGAGAAGCCATAGCATGTCTGCAGCTTTCAAAACAAACAAACAAACAAATAAACAAACAAACAAAACAACAAAAACAAAGAGCAGCCCTGCCTTATCTGAGAACTGTATATCCCACAGATGTCTTTGCTTTTGAGGTTCGGGACAGGTGACCTACAGCAACAGACCCAATACATTCAAGTCCTCTCTCTCAACAGAGGGTGGGGGGTGGGGTGTTGGCAGGAGAGAAATGCTGATGGAACTGGACCCAGAGCCCCCTGGAGAGCCAAAATCCTCCCCACATCCTGTACTCTGATAAACCTGTTTTTGCTTTGGTGCTCGTGTGCAAGGAAGCAGCTTTTCTAAATAACTATGTTTAGATTGGAACGTGGTCTAACAGAAGTTCTAACATGTTGTACTGATTAAGCAAATTAAGATCAAAACAGACAGACATACAAACAAACAAACATGCATCCTTCTCTGAAACTTTCTGTTTTCTAGAGAGCATGGAAAAAAAAAATCTCTGCGCATTCAGAGAAAAGGTTGATTTAATTCTGAGTAGCACCAAGAGCTTTTAGGATCTAGACTTGCTCTTTATTTGGCGGGGTAAGTGGAAAGCAGGAATGAAAGGCAAAGTGCATTTGCTTTGGAGATGAGACCATGTGCCTGCAGCCAAGTGTCTCCCTGTAGGGAGTGGAGACGCGACCCGGACTTGTCTAGGGGTCACAGCACTGGAGAATCAAGAAGCTTTGCCTGGGGATACGTCCTCACACCAAATCCCTGCAGCCAGCCTGCCAGATGGGGGGGAGTGGATTATGCCCAAGGAAGGGATAAATCTTCTCACTGATACTCAGACATGGATGTTATTTTCTGGTTCTTTTTACAAAGGCAGATGATCCGATTTAAGGAAGAAAAGTGGAGATCAGGGACAAGTGTAAGCTGTCCTAGTGATCTTTCTACTTTAATCTTTTAAACTCATTACCTTATTTTCTACAGCAGATGCAGTTCCTCGAAAGTAGCACGCCATTAGGTTTTCTTGCTGTTTTAATATTTTTTTTTTCCACAACGATTTCATTTTCAAAGCCCTTACCAAAAAAAAAAAAAAAAAAAAAAAAAAAAAAAAAAAAAAAAAAAAAAAAAAAAAAAAAAAAAAAAAAAAAAAGAATCCTTTGAAAAGGTAAGCAACATCTTCTAATTTATTTATTTGACAATTAGAAAGTCTGTGTTTTGGGCTCATTAATTCTTTGTGGCCTTGCACAATACAGGTCCAAGGCAAGACATTATGACAGAGATGATGAAATTTACCAAATCATTCTATAATAATCGGTTCATGTATATAATTGGAACCTGCTAAGCACTAATGCAGAAGATTGGCTTTTGCCATCATCGGTTCCGGGGATGTTGTGTTAAAACTGGAAAGCTGTTGATTTCTCAGGAGTCTCTCAGATGCGCTCTCCTGTTCACTTGTTGTGATGCAGAGTAGATCACTGCCGCTGGTAAGTGGCTCGAAAACAGACACTTTGGAATTTGCAATGCAGGCAGGGAGGAAAACATGTGTCCTTCTAAGAAATATTTTTGTCTTGCAATATTTCTTGGTAGAGTTAATAAATGCACAGGAACTTCTTTCCTAACCTAATAAAGGCAACAGTGCGTGCTGCTGTGGAAAAAGGGGACATGGTGGTTGTAAGAACAGGGAGCCCGGGCAGGAACAGGGATATTTTTAGGCTTTCATCAACGAAGCTGAAGCACAGACATAAATCGCCAGTTGTCAGGGCCTTCTGGACAATCTGACCTCTGACCCTGTCTAAGAAATATCTTCCCTGCCTCCTGCTGACTGCGCTTAATTCCTCGCCCAGTCTAGACCTGGACGCATTCCCGGTGGCACCCTGGGGCTCTCCTGTAAGCACCCACTCACTTCACTATCACTTACCCTGGGGCAAATCCCGCCACCCAGGAAAGTCCATCATGGGGAAGCTGGAGGTCCTGTGAGGCAGTGCTGTCTCCCCTTTGCCTTTTTCCTCTCTACTTTCCTTTTATTGTTATTATTTTTTGCAGTACTGGGGATTGAACTCAGGGGCATTCTACCTTCGAGCCATACCCCCAGCCCTATTTTTTATTCTTTATTTTGAAACAGGGTCTCACTAAGTTGCGGAGTGCCTCACTAGGTAGCTGAGGCTGGCCGCCAACCCGGATCCTCCAGTCTCAGCCTCCCAAATGTTGGGATTACAAGCGTGCGCCACCATGCCCAGCTCTCTCTGCTCTCCTTTGGCTTTTTTTTTTTTTTAGCAGAAAGGCTCAGGAAGGTCAACACTCTGCCTGTGCTCTGGGTCTCTCCCAGCCCAATCCTATCCGAGTTCTTGCCCAAATTCGGCTCATGCCCTGAAGACACGTCATTGTCATTCATCTTTGAGTGCACCAGGGCTCCCTGGAGATGTCACCTGCACTTGCGCGTGGTTCCTCCTGGGGCTTCTCCTTGGGCTGCAGATGACAGCTTTCCAGATGTCCTCACATGGTGTCTCAGTCCAGTGTGGCCCGGGCACGTGGACCTGTTTAACCATGATCTGGCCAAGGAACTGGACCAGAGACCAACCAGGAAGCCCGCACTCAAGATGGGGGGGAGTGGAAGAAGCAAAAGTGTCTCAGAGGGCTGAGGCCTGAATGCCAGGAGAAAAATTTGAAGGATCAGTGAACTGAGTGGGCTCCAGAGACAGAGAATGGACAGAAGCAGGGAGCTGAAACCTATCGAAAGCAAAGCAATTCTTAAGGAGGTGGGAGGGCATGCTATTTCCCTGAGAGGCTGCTTAAGCAGATAGGTGATCTTTTAGGTTGTTTTGTTTTGTTTTTGTACTGCAGATAGCATCCAGGAGTATTCTACCTCTGAGCTATACCCCCAGCCATTTTAATTTCAATTTGAAACAGTCTCACTCAGTTGCTGAGGCTGTCCTCCAACTGCAGTCCTCTCCTCTCAGCCTCCCAGGACTGGGACTACAGGTGGGTGCTGCCATGCGCAGCTAGGTTTGTTTTATGGACTCCAGAAATGAGGAGTGTGGGTCAGTGGACGTAGGTGATGGTCAGCTCTCTATTCTTATTTTTCCTTTGATGATCAAATTTGTTGAATGCATTCCTTGTATTTCCTTTCTATAATGCCCACTCTCTTCTTGATTCCCCATGCAGGAGAAAACCTTCTCAATTTGTTAAGTGCCAGAGTTCGGGACTGTACTGGTCTGCTATGGCTTCTGCCACACAATCCCACCGACCAGGTAGCTTAACCAACAGAAATCTATTTTGTATAGATCTGGAGGCTGGGAGTCCAAGGGTAAGGTTGGAGATTCGATTTCTCCTGAGGCCTCTCCCCTTGCTGTGCAGATGGTTACCTTCTTGCTGGGTCCCACATGGTCTTCCCAGGTTGGATCTGGCTCAAGGCTAGGATTGCTTTGACTCATGCTATGCTCAATAAGATAATTAGAGGCCAAGATTAAAAAATGGATATTGGTATTTCCTAAGAATGTCTGGACTTCTGACTTTTCTTCAAAAGCTAGAGGACCTGAGAATCCTGGACTCGCACAGCCAAAGGACAGCGCTTGACACCACTCTCTGGTGGTCTGTCCTTCACGCAGGGCATCCCTCATCCTCTGGTCATCCAGCCTGCCAGCCCGCCTCTCCTCGGGCTGATCAGCCTGGAATCTGAGGCATTTGTGGCTTTTGGCTCCTAAAATATTGATACACTCACTCTCCTCCATAACAGCACTGCCTCTGGTACTTCCTTCCCCTTGGTTTTTCTGTTTCCTCTCCTCTCAAGCTCACATACACACATGGATCTCACCTAGTGGTGACTTTCCCCCTAGGGAAAGTATTTGAGGACAAACTTGATTGTCAAACCTGGAGGAAGGAAGTTGTCAGTGCTTCTGGGGGTAGAGGCTGAAGATGTCACCAAACATCGTACAACACACAAGGTAGCAAAATCTCCCCAACAGACTATGATAGGGCCCCAAAATGTCAGGAACGCTAAGACTCTGAAGCCTTCACATACACCCACCTCAATGTGTATAGCTGAAAAGACTTAGCAGCCTGAGATCTGACCTGGTTCTATTCCATGTCTCTGCTTGTAGCTGGATGTTTTTCAGTCAATGCCATCGGGCACCTTAAATCACATCCAACATCACACATCACCCAGGTCTGCTCAGATGCCTGAATTCTATGGTAATGGTATCTTCCTTGAACTTTGTTAGGATCAAGAGCAGGGCTCATCACTGACATCCATCTCTAACATCTCCTTTCACCTGCCCAAAGTCTCTTGCCTCTCTGTTACTTCACTTAAGTTTTTCAGGCTCTCACCACCATGTCAATCCTGGCTCATCTCTCCTCTCCCCGATTTTACACCTGAACCACTCATTCTCAATGTATTGCCTCCATAGTTACTCTTTTTTCCTGGAAGTCTAGCCCTTTGCAGTAGCCTTGCTTGCTATTTCAATTTTCTCCCCTTCTTTTCAGGACAGAGACTGGTACATTCATGGAAGATAAGTCAGTATTTGCTGATGAGTGATTGGTCCATTCATATCCCCTGAATGTGTCATGTGCTTGCTTGCTGTGGTCACTTCATTGATAGACTCCCAGTCCCAGCTATTCAAAAATTTCCCATTGTTCCAGACCAAGATCCAATTATTCAAGACCAGTTATTCTGCTTCAAGTAGACTCTTTTTTTTCTCTGAAATCTGAAAGCCCTTAGCATTTGTGTTAAAATCTTATTTAATCTTTCTACTATTGATTTTTCAATGCTACATAGTTTATTAGGCCAGGTTGTCATTTCTTTGATGGTAGAAGTTATATTTCTACCTAATAATAAATAAGCCAATGACTCAGAATTCAGTTTTAAGCCATTTACTCGAATCTCTTGTTCAATATAGAATATAGATTGGTGGCAATAGGCATGACAGATGGCCAGTTACTTAAATGACTTCAATATTTGTTATGGTTAGATATAGAATGAAGAGCTCATGATGTATCAATAGTCAGAGTTGCACTTAAATCTTGAGGGTTATAATCTCATCAGTGGATAAATCCATTGTAATGGATTTACTGAGTGGTAACCTAGGAGGTAGGGTGTGGCTGGAGAAGGTGAGTTCTGAGAGTATGGCCTTAGGGACTGTGCTTTTGTCTTTGAATCTGCTCTCTCTCTCTCTCTTCTCTCTCCCTCTCTCTCTCTCTCTCTTTCTCTCTCTCTCCTTCCCTCTCTATCTCTTCTGGCATCCATGAGAACAGAGCCTTTGCTCTCTCTCTCTCTCCCTGCTTCCCACTGCTATTCCCTCAACTCCATAGACCACATGGACAGAACTCCCAAATCTCCAAAAACTGTAAGCACATTAATCTTCCTTCCTCTAAGTTGCGTTGTCAGTTGTTTTGAATTACGGTAGTGAGAATGTTGACGGAGATGAGTGCTTGAAGGACAATTTGGTACAAAGAAAGAGCATGGATTTGGTTTAACAAGGGGTCTTGGCTTTCAGTCCAAGTTCTACTGTTTGATAGTTATGCAACCCATGACAACTTAATCTCTATGCAGTCTAGCTTTCATTTATCTACAAAAATGTAAAGGAGAATACTTTTTTGCTAGATTTTCTAGATATGAAATGAATTAGAACATGCCTGACATAGTACAGGATATAACTGGGATGTAATAAGTATGTTTTCTTTTTAGTAGGCAGCATAATGATCCCCCCACAGAGAAGTCCATGTCTTAACCTCTGGAAGCTTTGAATATGGTATGTTATATGGCAAGAGATGGTTAGGGTGGGAGATAGATATATTTGTTAATCAGCTGCTTCTGAGATGCAGAGATTATCTTGGATGGTCTGTGTGGACCCAGTGTCTTTAAAAGTTGAGAGGGGCTGAAGTACATCAGAGGAAGGGATGGGGTGAAAGAAAGAGACGTCAGCATGATTCAATTTGAGAAGGATTCTCTCTGCCATTGCTGGTTTTGAAAATTCAAGGGGCCCAAAAGACAAGGAGTGTGGGCAATGAGGTTCTTTGGAGTAAGTCCAGTGAAATGGGGTCTCCCCTACAGCCCCAAGAGAGTATGAACTTGCCTGCCAACAAGTTGATTTTACTTTCTGCAAGACTCATTTTAGACTTCTAACCTCCAGAGCTATAATTTGTTATAGCAGCACTAAGAAAGTAATATATTTTCCTTCCCTTCCCTGAGCTGTTGGGCTTGAATTGCCCTCCTCAAGAAGAAAGTAGAAGAAAGGATGGTTTTAATTTGCTGCGTCAGTCACTTGGTGGGTGGTTAATAATTGTTTATTAGATAAAGGAATGAATGAACAGGTAGTTTGTTGCTTCTGAGACACTCTGTTCCCTCATTTTGATTGATAACATCTTCCACCTTTTATTAAATCAGTGTCAGTTTGTGATTGTAAGTTGATTGACTGAAAGAATAAATCCTATACTGTCTTCACTGTAATTAAAAGCTGTGTATTTATGCCATTAATATTTCCTATGATTATGAGTATAAGGAAACCACAAGGTTTACTGAGACCCAATAATCTCATAATAATTGAACTATGTTGAGAACCAGAGAACAGAGATTTCTCTCAGGTACGTTAGTGATTTAAAATGAAATCAACAGGGATCAGTGGAATATCTGTCATGTGTAAAGCCCTGGACCACACAGAAATGAAAAGTAAAGGTATATGTAAGGCATTATCCTTGTTTATACTGATAAAAATAAGACACAAAGAAAGATGATGGCAAATGAGCCAGAAAGTAAGTAATAAAATGTGGCATATACCATGAGGCTTAAGAAGATAGTTAGTTGACAAGTGACTGATGGATCAAAATGATGATGGTTTGGGAAGAGAAGACCACTGCTACAGCAGGCTCCATTTTGGCTCCTAGGGGTGCTTTAATCACTGTGCATTTTCAGCTTATGGGATCTTGAAGTCCATCCTGCCAACTGTATGGAGACTTTGAGTCACCCCCAGGCTGCATCTCAAGGCTGAACACAGACTTGACCCATTTTTGGAAGGATTAAATAGAGTTCTATATTCAAGAGGTAGAATGGCCACTTCTTAAAGCTTTGGATTTAAATGATAAACACTTTACTTTTGACAGAGAAATCCTCATTTAGGATACCAATTCCAGATTACAGTCTCCAATCAGCGCAAAAACAAAACCAAAAAACCAGTATCTTGCTTGGAACTCTTGTTGGTACCGTAATTGTCCCTGTGTGAGTCTGTCCTGCTTTCTCAGGACCATTAACTTAGCTCAGGTGACCCTGTATGCTACTCTTGTGCACTGTATTCTTTTTTTTCAGGCCTTGCCACTTGTTCTGATAGACTTTCAGATTTTTCCAGCATCCTACTTATTGCTCTCTCTCCTGCCTCTTTCTCTGTCCATTCTAATCCACCCCCAATCTGAATCCTGCATAGTTTTCATCAGTCAAAGCTCAAAATTCGAACTCTCCCAAAACGATCTAGACGAATGTGCCAACATAGTCATGTAAAGTTCATTTTACAAAATGCAAAAGAGCTGTTTTACATAAACACTCAAAGTCTAGTTTTATTAATGTACTCATTAGATGCTTTCCTTTGAGAAATGGTTCAATAGAGCTCTTACTGCTTTTTCCAATTAGTAATCATTACTGTTTTGCTGCATTTCCTTGAGAAAGAATATTAAAGAGCTAGAGCAGTGTCACTGGGGGCACAACTTCTAAATTCGGAAGCTGTGTCAAAGCCAATCATTTTGGGATCAAGTATTTCGTTAGTCTCATGACTGGGTATCCATGATTCTTAATTTTCAGGACAAGGATCATCAATTTTAGATGAGCTCTAAAAGAATCAGTTATTCTTTCGCTCTTTTGGTATAGTGCAATGGCTTTAGTTTACAGCTTAATTTATACTTGCAAAAATTATAGATTTTTTTTTGTGTGGTTTACTAAATGCTAAACAGGCATGGAAAAAGACACTATTTAAGTGAAACGTTATCATTTGAAAGCCAACAATGACCTTCTCAATTTCAAACCAGAAGCCCTTTCTCAGCATTTATTCTTTGTAATAATATTTTACGTGCATAGGAACTAGTCTGCAGATTTGTAAAAATTATTTTGTAATCATTAACATTTCTCTGTATTTCTGTGTAATGATCCTCATCTCCCTGTATGTAATTGTCATTCTCTGAGGTCCTTGAGGGCAGCAACTAAAATTCTGTCTCCTCAGCACTTTTCAAAATTGCTGAGTCATAACTGTGATTTACTGCTTTTGAATCAATAAAGGGACGGATTCCATGTTTTTTAGCATTGGCCGTTCCTCTCCTTTTGAAACATGTTCCTCCCGTGGGTTCTGCATGGCACTCTCCCCAGCTCTCCTGCCACATTTTGGAGCCAGCTTCCTTCATCGTCCTCCCTAGCTTTTTCATTCCTCTCCTCTGACTCTAATTCTGAGCTCATGCCTGTTCTCCCACTACACTCTCTTCCAGGACAGTTTCATTCACTAGTAATTCTCTGCATGTCAGCTCTGCATCTCTGACTCTGATTTCCAATCTTGACTGCTCACCTGAGTTCCCTTCTGTTCCTGCAAGGTGTTCTTCTGATACTAATGCAGCGAGTCCAAAACAATGCTAAGGATTTTATCATTCAAGCCCTAAGAATCTCCCGATGTCTTCAACATCATTAGTAGTCTACAAGTCACCCAGTTTCAAAACTATGAGTCCATCTTTTATTAATTTTTCTGCTTCCTGACTCCATCCAAATATTACAACTCTTCTCAGCGCTGCCATTTCAATGGTTTTCACATTGGAATGAAATGTTTTGATCTTTCCATTTTAAACCCACCATTTAGATCTTGCTTTTTTGGCCCAATCTGCAAGAGATAGAGAACATTGGAATCAAGAATGTTACATTTGAGGGGAAGAATTCCCGTGGACATTTTTGAAATAAGATTTCTAAGCTTTTAAAGGATTTGAGGAAGTTAGCAATGCTGAGATTCCTGAAGTCTTTTCATACAAATTTCTAACAAATTTCCTGGGGAACAATACAAACCATCAGTTTACTCTTTTTTTTTTCCAGTTTAGTCTTAGAGATAATAATAGATATTACCAGTTTAATAATTAATAGGAGATCAAATCAGTTATAGTAAAATGAAAAAATAGTAATCTTTGGTATTTTTAACAAACTGACAGGAAAATCAAATCTTGACATAATTTTCTGATCCTTAAAAATATTGTCTGGGCAATCATCAAGAAGTCAAATAACAATAAATGTTGGCTTGCAAACCAGTTCAGCCACTATGCAGATCAGTGTGACGATTCCTTAGAAAGCTGGAAATGGATCCACCATATGACCTGGCTATACCACTCCTAGGTATCTTTCCAAAGAAGTTGAAACATAGAACTACAGTAATATATGCATACCCATGTTCATAGCAGCACAATTTACAATAGCCAAATTATGGAACCAACCCAGGTATCCATCAACAGATGAATGGATTATAAAACTACGGGAAATACATACAATGGAATTCTACTCAGTAATAAAGAAGAATAAAGTAATGTCATTTGCAAGAAAATGGAAGGATCTGGAGAACATTATGTTAAGTGAGATTAGCCAATCACAGAAAGTGAAGGGCCACATGTTTTCTCTAATATGTGCAAGCTAGGGAGTAATTGAAATATCAGAGGGATTCCAGACAATGGAAGAGAAACCTCAGTGGAGCCAGAGAGGTGGTCTAAGGGAAGGGGACGGGGAAGACTGAGTTTCATTAGTGGAAATACTACCATCCACTATGTGTACATAAGTGAATATACCAATGTCAATCTCAATATTCTGTATTGGGAAGAAGGGAAATGGGAAGGCGGGTGGTGGGGGCAAGTGCTGTGTGCATATATGTCAATGTGAATTATATTATGATGTGAGGGTATAATGTACCAATAAAAGCACATTATAAAAATATAAAATGAAGGGAAATAAAAGAACAAAAGACCAGGGAAAATATTGGACTTGGTAGAATTACTGGCCAAGAAAGAAAACTTACTGTGATGGTTAATTTAATGTGGAATTTGACTGGGGAATGAGATGCCCAGATATCTGAGTGGACATTATTTCTGGAAGGGTCTGTAATGGTGTTTGGGGGACAGAGGAGCCCTTGAATCAAACTGAGTCAAGATGATCCTTCTCAATAGAGGTGGAAATCACCCATCTCATTGAGGGCCAGTGGGGAACAAAAAAAGCAGAGGAAGCTTGCATTTTTTATCTCTCTCTCTGTTTCTGGTTGGGCTAAGATGCAGGTCTTCTCCTGCCTATGGAGGTGCCTTAAACCATTGGTATACTACCAGCCTTCCTAGGTTTCTAACTTGCAGATTGGCACATTGTGGAACTTCTCATCCTTCATGAGTCGATTCCGATTCCTTATACTATATCTCATTTTATTATTATAACACACACACACACACACACACTCTCTTAATGGTTCTGTTTTTCTGAAGAACTTTTATCAATATACTTACATTAATGAAACAGAAAGGGGTAAAATTTGTGGTCGAAAATGAAGCTAAACAACAACAACTACAACAAATATCAAATTCACACATTCACAAAAGGATAGGTAAATCAATTGTTGGTTTATAACTATCTGTAGGAAAAAAGTATTATCTTAACATAATTTTAGTGAAATAAGAATAAAAATGGAAAGACTAGGTTCATCTTATTTTCCTGTATGTAAAATTGGTTAAGGATTTAAAGTACTTTAAGAAGTTATGTTCTAAGCCATCAGCGGTGGTACACACTTGTAATTCCAGTTACTTGGGAGGCTAAGTCAGAAGGATTGCAAAGTCTTGGCTAGGCTGAACAACTTTGCAATACCCTGTATGAAAACAAAATTAAAAGGCTGAGAGTATAGAGCACTTGCCTAGCATGTTTGAGGCCCTGGGTTTAATTCTCAGTACCAAAAGAAAGAAAGATGGAAGGAAGGAAGAAAGACAGGAAGGCAGGAAGGCAGGAAGGATTTTGATTCTGAAATTTAATTAATTGGCATGTGATTAAAGATTGTAGTTATTCTAACCACTACACAAATGTCTGAAGTTCATCTGCTAGAAATATTCCTGACATTCCTATTAATCAGATGCCTATTTTAAATCTTTAACTTTCATTGAAGTGAAATTTCTCTGCCCGGCAGATCAATGTTCAGGACATTTACTTTCTTGTGTATTTGTCTAGCTCTATAATTGGTCTAAATCTCTGTTTCATTACTGTATAATGGAATTTTTTCTGTTTCCTGGCATATTATTGATTAAATGTTATTCTACCAGCATTACTATTTTCAAGATGAAAGACAAATATAATCATACTTTTGGAAAGCCTGTCAACCATTTACTTGTCTCTGGCTATTATTACTAAGAGTCTAGATAAAGATGTGCTTTAACTAATTCCATTATGACCTAATAAATTGCCAATTACTTTCCTTTAATCCAGAATGTAGTTTTGTTATTATCTGTTTGTCTATCATTTTAAGTAATGATGCAGAGCAAGCATACTAAAATTATCACACTAGCTCAACTAATTGGTAAATAGCATGAGATAGTAAGAATGAAGTTGCTTATACAAGCTTAGTATCCCCTTTTTGAAATGTGTGGAACTGGAAGGGTTTTGGATTTTGGAATATTTCCAAATACATAATGAGCTATATTGGGAAAGGGACTCAAGTATGAACACAAAATCCATTATGTCTTTTATATACCGACCACTTACAGCCCAAAGGTAACTTATACAATATTTTTAGTGTGCCTGTATTTTGATTGCGACTCATCACATAAGGTCAGTTGTGGAATTTTCCACTTGTGATGCCATACTGATGCTAAAAAGCTTCAGATTTTGAAGGATTTCAGATTTCAAATTTTTGATTTTGGGATGTTCAACCTTTGTATATTCGAGTTTGTGATGAGAAAGGCAGGGGGACTGGCAGAGGGGGTAGCAACACTATCTTTGTTAATTATTTGGCTTTTAGTGGATTGGTCCTAGTCTTATTAACTTTCCAGGTAATTTTGGAGATTTAATTGCAATTTCTGATTTTCTAACAAAATAAACATACTTCTTGTCTTGTGGGGAAAAATGACATATCAGAACTCTCTGAATTTGAACAAATTCAAAAAGTTTGAAAAATCTTTTTCCATAGGAAGCAATTTTCTTGAGTCTCATACCCTTTGAAAAAGTTCCTCACCTAAAGAATATCACCATACTACTAAAACAATTATTTTTTATCTTTAGGTGTAAGCCACACTGCAGTATAAGAAACTAGAGATATTTTGACCATTTCCTCGCTGCTAATTAGCCTGTGGAATCAATTGTTCCTGCAAGTTTGATTTAGAATAGAAAATTACATTTAATAGATGATCAATCTCATTTCTTTCACTAAAATATTTCATACAGCTCATATTTTTATGTGAAATATGGCACTGCAGAGAGTAGATCCCCACAGAATCACTTGAGATACTTGTTGGAGGTGCATGGCTATGGTCAGGGAATACTAATTTTAAGGAATGTCCTCCACAATTCTGATGTGCACTAACATTGAGAAAATAATGAGTAAATGCTTATGATTTCAGATAGTTGGGGCGGGGGCTTTACATAACAAGGAATTATGGTGATAGAAATCATGAGTGTTGATAGGTAAGATGAGTCAAGCATTACTAAGGTCAAAATACTCTTCCTTTTGACAGAGAATCGAATGGTCATTTAATTTATTACCATCACATGAGTTCAAAAAATTCAATCAAGGATAGAAAGATAAAACTTAGTTCCAATGGAGAGTGTCAATTCAGAGAGAGAGAAAGAGAGAGAAAGAGAGAAAGAGAAAGAGAGAGAGAGAGAGAGAGAGAGAGAGAGAGAGAGAGAGAGAGAGAAGAGAAGAGAAGAGGAGAGGAGAGGAGAGGAGAGGAGAGGAGAGGAGAGGAGAGGAGAGGAGAGGAGAAGAGAAGAGAAGAGAAGAGAAGAGGAGAGAAGAGGAGAAGAGAGAGAGAATATAAAAGGCAGGGGCTTGAACATGGGAAAAATTTGAACATATTTAATAGTGAAGAAAAGAAACTAGGTAGAGAAGAAGCTAAAAATTAAGTAGAAGAGAGATAAGTAATGGATCAAAGTTTGAGAAAAGTGTAGGAGGGCATGGGATCCAATAAGTAGAAGAAGATTTCTCCTCAAAACTAAATGGAAAGGGGTGATGGATATATGCAGACGAGGAAGGGCAGGCTAGCAGAAGCCTAGGAGAAAAGAAACTAGTGCAATAGAAATTCAAAGATGGGTAACTTTTGGATGCCATTAAAATTGTCAGTCTTGATCACTTTAGTATTTATATTCTATATTTTCTCATATTTGAATCCTATATTATCTCGTATTTGAGTTCTAGCTTATCTCATAGCTTATCAGATAAAAGTAAAAGAAAAAACAACAAAAATTGTGGCTCCAATGTGAAATGAATGTCAAAAATAAAAATATAAATTTGATTTTGAAAGTTCCTCCCTCGGGCTTTTTATTTAAATGAAGTAAGGGCTTCTGAACTGTATAGATCACAACAAGAACATGACTCCAGGAAATTCCGAGGTCATGTCATTCTTGGAGGAAATCGTAACAAGCAGAAGCTTTGCTGTGGAGTTCTATAAATATTTATCAGCCATGACTTTTACCCACAGGAGGTTAAAGATCTCTGAGTTTTGAATGAGAATGGGTAGCAGTCTGATTTGACCTGAATTAGGAGGCAAAAGCAAATCTTCTAATTTGAAACTACTTAGTGCAACCAAATAATGACATATTTTGCAAAATATTACAAGGTAATAAGAGTTATTCTAGTCATTTCTGAATGCTCGATATGTGAACTGTAATAACTTTTTATCACTGTAATCATATTTAATAAATTACATTTTGCCTTTAGATTGGCTTTGCCTCAGGAGAAAATAAAATTACTTATATTCGTGTGTGTGTGTGTGTGTGTGTGTGTGTATGTATGTGTTTGTGGTACTGGGGATTGAACCCAGGTTGGGGGGGTTCTACTTCTAAGATACACTCCCATCCCTGTTTTAAAAATTTGAGACAGGGTCTCCTAAGTTTCTGTACACTGGATTTGAACCTGTGATCTTCCTGGCTCAGGCTCCCAAGTACTGGGATTGCAGGCATGCATCAATGCATCATGGTGCCCAGCTAGAGTCTTAAAATACATGAGATGTTAACTGGGTAAGTCTAAGTGTTAGAAATGTATTAACTTCCCCTTAATTTTCACCTGTTTCTTTTTTCTTTTTTGTTTTTGTTTACTTTTCTTTCTTTCTTTCTTTTTTTTTTTTTTTGGTGGAGGAGTGAGGAGGAGAAGGTTGACCTGGGGAAAGATGTTGGAGGCCAGGTGTGGGCTAGGCAGAGGCAAAGAAGACCAGAACTGGGGTAGCAGTAGGGCAAAGGATTCAGTAGCAGGTTTTTTGTTTTTTTGCGGTACTGAGGATTGAACTCGGGGGCATTCTACCTCCGAGCTATACCCCTAGCTCTATTTTTTATTCTTTTATTTTGAAACATGGTCTCACTAAGTTGTGGAGTGCCTCACTAGGTAGCTAAGGCTGGCCTTGAACCTGGATCCTCTGGTCTCAGCCTCCCGAATGCTGGGATTACAAGCGTGCACCACCACGCCCGGCTCACTGGCAGGTTTGAGAGGTGTTAAGATGAAGATGACCAACTTGGTGTTAGGGAATGGCAGCTCAAAGATGGAGTCCACGTGTCTGACTCTGTAGGGAATATATAATGGTGGGGATCTCTCTTCCTGAGCGACAGGACACTCAGAGCTTTGGGCTGTGGGTCTGGGTGGCTCTGGCAGCTTCCTGGAGATCTGCTGATCGCTGGTCACGGAGTCTTCACTGGTTTTGAGAATGAGCTTGTCAGAGCACATTCCATTTTTCTCAGTTTTACTTTGTGTTGTAATAAAAATGTATTATAACTTTCATTTTACCAGGCTAAAAAATTATTCAATTTCAAAAGCAGTCAACTTCTTCTGGACATGGTGGTGGTACACATCTGTAATCCCAGGGTTTGGGAGGCTGTGACAGGAGGATTACTGGTTCAAAGCCAGCCTCAACAACTTAGCAAGACCCTGTTTCCAAATAGACTAAAAAATAAAAATAGGGCTAGGGGTGAGGCTTAGAGGCAGACTGCCTCTGTGCTTAATCCTCAGTAACTCATCCCCCAAACCCCACACATACACTTAACTTCTTAAGGTTAACTACTGCTTAAATGATGTTTATTATAGAAGTAGATAATTTTTATTGATTTTAAAATAGACAAGAGATGATATATTCAATAGGTCATTCAAGAAAAATATGGATAGAAAGGAAAGTAGATTCTCATATTCTCTTTAGAAATACCATATTCAGTGTGTGTATCTATACACACAATGGAATTCTACTCAGTAATCAAGAAGAACAAAATAATGTTGTTTGCAGGAAATGGAAAATAGATGGACCTGGAGAACATTATGCTAACTGAGATCAGCCAGTCACAGAAGTGAAGGGTCATATGTTTTCTCCCATTTGCAGAAGCTGGGGAGTAATTGGGATACCAGAGGGACTTCAGATAATGGAGGAGAAACTCCAGTGGAGCCAGGGAGGTGGTCTAAGGGAAGGGAGAGATAGGGAGGATCAGTGAAGAAATCACTTCCATTGACATGTTGTACACATTTGAGAACACCAATGCCAGTCTCCGTATCCTGTACGTACTGAGGAGGGAGTCGGGCAAAGATGCCGTGTGCGTGTATGTCACTATCTCTATGAACTGCATTATGATGTGAGACTATAATGCACCAATAAAAGTATATTAAAAAAAGAAAGAAATACCATATTCATTTACGATTAGTTTGATTACCCAAAGGGGCCTAGAGTTCTGAAAATAATATTCATAAAACCTAAGTGTAACTTCTCTTGGTAATTTCATGGAGTTTAAGGTGAACACAAGTGTTTTGGGGTAAGGCAAAATGGAAGGATAATCAGATCATATTTTGGAGTTTGTTCCCTGTTGTCAGTCATATACATAGGCATGAGGGGTATACAGTATTCAGTGAGACAAACATAGCACATGTTCATGCAAGAGGGAAGCTTGAGAGAGAGGTTTTCCCATGTGTCACCAATTCAGAAACATATATGATATTATAAAAATATAAGCCATGAAGCTCAAAAGAACTTGTATAGCTTATCAATAATGATACATAAATTTCATTGAACCACTTTAGAGGAAAGACTGCATTTTTCTTCTGTCTTTGGAAAATGGTATTAAATATTATTTGTATACAAAGAGACTTTGGTAGAGTATATAATAAAATGTAAGGAAAAAGTCTATAAAGGTGCATTAGGTGTTGATTAAAAACTTTTAGTGCAAGATGTGTGCATGTATGCCTTTACCAGTTTATACCAACCAAAATGTATGATTATAATACACCAATAAAAATAGTAAAAATAAAAGGAGGAACTCAAAACAATAACAACAAAAAACTTTTAATGCAGTTGGGCTTGGTGGCTCATGACTTTAATTCCAGTATTTGGAAAGCTGAGACAGGAGGATCATAGGTTCAAGGCCAGTTTCAGTAACTTAGCAAGACCCTCAGCAACTTAGCAAGACACTCAGCAACTTAGAGAAACCTTGTTCCAAAATAAAATATGACTGAGGATGAAACTCAGAGATAGAATGCCCCTGGGTTCCATCCCTAGCACCAAAACCAACAAACCAATAAACAAACGAATGAACAAAAACTTCAGTATTTGATGTTTCCTGGATAATTCTTATTTACCCTGTCTAAGGGTTCAAAATATTTTTCTTGAAAGTGTATTTTTCTTGGTATAAAATCTTAAAATATTATATTTTATAAGTCATGTTATACCTTTCTCAATGACCATTTCTCCTTTTTATTAGATCCTTTTATTTTTCAAGCGAGTAGTTCTTATCCTACAAAGGTACAAATCAGAGGTATCCATACTCACCAAAAAAATCATAAAATAACAACTAGACAATAACGTGCATGATACGAAGGATATACACATAAGTATAAAGAGCTGTTAATGCACCACTAGAATTTTTATCTCTCCTAATATTACTAGGGTTTTTATCTCTTGTAATATTCTTTTCGAATTAAAAGCATTTTTTTTAAAAAAAATTCAGTGCATACAAAAATCTTGAACATACAAGAAGGTTTGGAGAACTTCCCATCAAAGGAGTACTGATTCTTGATGCAATTTTTTTTTATTAGTGGTAGATTTATTGCCCTGTAGCATAATGTCATTTTTCAAAATCTTTTGTGGTCGTCCATTTATATTTCAGCAATAGTTATTCTTATATTTATTTCCCAGAGTCTAATATGTGGGAAAGTGAACATACTTATTTATGTGTATCTTGACAGTGTTTGGCAATTGTCTATGAACTGATTGTTTCAGAATAACTTAAGTGTTTTCCTTTCTCTGCTATCTTGTCATAGATGTCTCAGTATTCTTGGGTGTGTGTAAGGCATTAGTAAGTAAATGAGGTTCTTTAGTTCTGTGAGAGTGTCAAGGCAAATTTGGTCCTCTATGTACATAACCATTCGTTTTTAAAATGAACTTGGTAGAAAGCATGGGCTAGAGGGTAATGTCATGCTTTGAATCACCAATGGCAGTGTCTCAGAGAAGAGCTGTTTACTCTAGTTCTTCAGAATCTAGTGACCTGCGGATGTTCCACCAGTTTGCTTTTACAAGATCAAGATTGTAGGTGGACTCAGGGGTCCAGAGCCATGACCACTGCCTCTAGTCTCATTCCCAGCCAGCTGTCTCACAGATTTGTGCTCAAGGTCACAAGGTCAAGGTCCAGGGGCAAGTGAAAATATATCCCTGACAGCAACAGACTCATTCATAATCTACCTTCTCAGGCCTGGGAAACGGTGAGCCCCGAGCGAGTATCATCCCCGTAAATGAAAGACAGCTTGTTATTGTCAACACCAATTAGTGAGGAAAGGAAGAATTGCCAGATTTGGAAGCAGTTTGTCATTTTGAAAATCAAGCTTGGTAAACAGGTTTACGTGAAAGGCAGTCCTGAAATATGCATCTATATCATGCTTTGGCATGTTTGGAAATATTTCTGCTGCTCTGAAATTGCACATGATGCTCTTTTTACTATATGGCTCTGTATATTCCGAATGACAATTGGCTCAAAGTTAAAAGGCGCTGGTGTAGCAAAGCCAAAATTCCATACATTCAAGCCAAGTGAGGCATATTTACTTTGAGTCGTATTTCATCATGTGTGGCAGCAATGGATTCTAACCAGACATAGTGTATATTTTCCCCTGGTCGTGATGTTCTTTAATCTTAACACAGCTACAGATCACAGGATTTATTTTCCCCAGTAGAATCTACTGCAAGTTAGAACCACCTTGTTTTCCTGAATTCCACTTATAGCAGTACTTTGTTTTAGGAAGTGGAGCTAGAAGTGAGCATATTTGTGAAGAAAAAAAAAAAAAAGTAGCATATCTTGGTGAACTATAGTCCTTGGCAGAGTGGCTTCCACCCAGGGCTGATACAAATCAGGATGGAAATATGATCCTTCATGTCTAATTGATAAAATATTTCTCAGTGCATTCTATGACTCATTAACGTCCGTAAATAAAAACAGGAGCTTGAGGCAGTAAAGATGTTGCACTAACCAGAGTATGATGTGGCTTCATTAATAGGGCAGTGGGGCTTACAAATAATTTAGGGACAAAAACAGTGTGTTAAATGTTTTGCTTGCCCTTGCAAAAATCTGTTATCTTTTGCAGTGAGTTTTATTACACTGTTAATACTGCCTTCTCATCTAAGTGCATTTGGGGGACTTGTTTAAATACCAGTGTTTTCAGTAGCGTAAAGCCATCAAGAGTCCATATACCTCAAACCATGATTTCAATTCTCCAAGATGCTATTTTATTTATGCCAAATTAGGTGTCATTTTGAAACTTTGCATCTTAATGGGGCTTTATTTATTTAAACTCATGATTGAAATTTCAGAAGATTTTGAAGGCCTTGGTATTTTTCTCTTTCTTTTTCTTTTTCGTTTTTCAAGTAGATTATGAAGAAATATGTGTTCTGTGTAGAGCTCTGAACTCCGTCTACATCTGTTTCCTGTTGCTATAAAAGAATACCTGAGATTAGGAAATTTATAAAAGGAAGGAGTTTATTTAGCTCATGGTTCTGGGAGGCTGGAGCCCCAACATCAGACAGCTGTTCTGGGATGGGGGGGCTGTTTGCTACATCATCTTAAGGTGAGAAAGCAAAAGAGACACTGAGTGAGTGCCAAAGAGGAGGACAAACAAAGCTGGGGTTGAACCCAGGGTCTCACTGAGTTGCTGAGGCTGTCCTTGAACCTGTGATCCTCCTGTCTCAGCCTCCTAAGTAGTGTGGGATTACAGGCATGTGCCACCATGCCCATCTTTATAATGACCCCCTCATAGTAAGTAATCCAGTTCTCAGAGCTAGCACTTACAGATCCTGGAAAGACTTTAGTTCTTCTTAATGACCTAAGTACCTCTTAAAGACCTGCCATCTCTCAACACTGTTGCATTGGGGAGCAAATTTCAACCTGGTTTTTGGAGGGAACATATCACATCCAAATCATTGCATACCCCTACTCACATAACATCCTTCCTTTGCCCTCTCCCCCCAAAAAACCCTGTGAAGTTGAATTTTATATTGAACTCAATGGAAATTTACCACTAATTCATTATAGATGTCTTAGCCATAACCACAAACACATTGAGTTCATATCATATGCTTAGTGAACATATTTTTTTTTTCTTCAGAATCTGAAAGATTAGCCATGCTGGGCTGCTTTGTATCACTTAAAATGACAACCTGTATTTTGGTCATAAATAGAATTATCGAGTTGGCAGTGTATGACTATGGTTTTACACCACTTACATTTTGGGAATGAAGTTTATACTGAAACATCTAATGAATAGTTGCCTTATTTATTTTTATAAAAACAGTAAGAAAAGCTCACCAAGGATTTCTCATAGGATTTATTTGCTAGAAAAGCAAATTTTAGCCTTGAGCCTCAATTTAAATTTCCATTTTGTATTTTTCACCCAAAGAATAAACTACTTATTTTGTATGCTTATCTTTAGCTAGCTTTGAAGCTATATAAAGTGAATGATTAGGCAGACATGGTGATATACACCTGTAATCTAAGTACTTGGGAGGCTGAGACAGGAGGATAACAGGTTTGAGGCCGGTTTCAGCAATTTAGTGAGCCCCTGAGCAAATTATTAAGACCCTGTTTCAGAATAAAAAATAGAAAAGAAAGGGCTGGGGGGTGGGCATGTAGGTTGGAGATAGAATGCCCCTGGGTTCGATCCCCAGTACCAAGGGGGAAAAAAAAGTGGATTGGAAAACACCATCTTTTTTGAAAGGAAATTAAGTTCACAATGTATACATAGAATTATAGGCAAATCTTGCTTAACTTGTACTCAAAATTGAGGGAACTCCTGGTTTATCTTCAACAATTTAATGTAGTATACTTGCTAGGGGATATCAATATAATATTTCATCTACATATATGTAGTTTTCATTTAAAGTTCCATTTGTTTCATTAAGGATAAAAAATGTGGACTGAAAAGTATTTCTGGGGTCAAGGAGAAAGTCACGTGTCCCGCTCCTGTGAACACTCAGGAAATAAAGTCTTCTTTGGAAGTGACTTCTGAAATGACATTCACCACCTCTTCATCTGCAGCTCGACCTCTCTCACTACCACACGGAGTGGAAGAAAAGGAGAACAAGAAGGAAGGAGAAAAATCAGAAATCTTAATATTTTCATCCCTTTACAATACCTGCAGTTTTTTTTTTTGTTGTTGTTGTTGTTTTTTTTTGGTACTGGGGATTGAATCCAGGGCATTTTATCTTTGAACTACATCCTCAGCTCCATTTTATTTTTTATTTTGAAACAGGGTCTCATTAAGTTGCTCAGGGCCTCAATAAGTTGCTGAGACTGACCTTAAAACTGCGATCCTCCTGTTTCAGCCTCCCAAGTCCTACATTGAGACATTTGAGATTAAAAAAAAGTGAACCTTTATTAAGTCCTTATGATTTGATGTACTTTGCATCTGGATCAACACTGGCACTAGAAATCAGTATGGCTGCTTATGGATAAGAGTCCAAAAGCCCAGGGCTAGGGTAGGACAGACTGTGTCTCCAAAACTGATAAAATTGAAACTCTACTGTCCTGTCTTCCGTCACTTCAAGGATAAAATGGTCATGTGCCTATGTGGCTAGTTGAAGTTCAGCACTTTGTGACAATCCTTTGTTACTCCTTTTCATTGTCTAGGAAACACATTCTCATATCCACTACAAAACAGAATTATTTGAACATTCAATCAAATTAATCTGAATAGCTCACACTGAGAACCTTTTGTTGTAAAATCAGCCTCGTTATGATACATTCTTATGAAATGTGATCTCACAGCAGAGACAAAATGAAAATGCCACATTTAGTCTCTAGACAAAGGTCACAGTAGCTTCTTCTTTTTTTTTTACACATGTAATGAAATGATGTTTGGGAACTCAGAGTGGTGGCCTTAAACTATGTTGATAGAATATATTAGTCTTACCTGTTGATGAGCAGGATAAGGCAGATGCGGAGGTAGGCTGGAGAAGGTGGCTACGCCAGCAGATATATTCATTCCTTGAATTGATCTCATTCCTGAATGGACCAAGCTTGAATGAGACAGTCACCATCATCAGAAGTCAGGGCTTTTTGGAGTGCGCAGAGACAAATAAATGGCTATTTAATATCCATGTCCAGCAGTATCGCTCTCCAGACAAGATGGGCAAGGAAACAGAGAGAATTCATGTAAGGCTATCTGTTTTAAGAATGTCTTTCCCTTTTCCAAAATCTGAGTCTTCTATTCATTAGCTAGACTGTTAGTCTCCATTCCATGGCTCCATTTGTTAAACACATACTTGCCAAGCTAAGTACTGAGGAGGCTGCAAATGCAGGCAAAGTATTATTTTTACTCTTAAAGGCTATGTAATCTAACTAGAGTACATCATTCGTATTAGTGTAGACTTCCTAGTCGTAGAGACCCAGATGGGCTTAGATGTACCAGAAATTCACTGTAGATCTCTTGCATTCTGCACATCTTATGAGCCAGGGCACTTACTGCCTTTGTGACAGATGATATTTTCATGTATGCCTATATAGGATACATTCTTTGGAAATAGAAATTGTGTCACTTTCCAGGGCATAGGACAGATTGTTCATTGTGCAGTATAATAAAGATATTTGTCTTTAAGGTAAAAACCAGGCAGACTTAATGTCCATTATAAAATATTCAGTTTCCCTAAGCAGGGGGGACTTCTCCTATAAGAACAAAAACAATCCTCCCTCTCCCATTGTGTGTGGGGGTATCACCTGGTGTCCTCTTCGTGTCATCCTGTGGAATCTGAGGCTGGGATAACTAGGACAAGTGTTACTAGGGCAAATGTTGACAGTCTGGCTACTACTACTATTATGAGCAAAAATCTATCCTCGCCAGGCATGGTAGTGCACATCTGTAATCTCAGAATTTGGGAGGCTGTGACAGGAGGATCACAGGTTTATGGCCAGCCTGAGCAACTTACAATAAGGTCCCCAATAACTTAGCAAGACCCTTTTTCAAAATAAAAAATAAAACAGGGCAGGATGTATCTCAGAGGTATAATGCCCCTGGTTCCATTCCTAGTACAACAGCAACAGCAACAACAAAAGGTATCCCTTGTCTCTGAGCCAAGAGTCTCTTTTCTTGTGCTAGTGTTCATGAGGGACCCACTTGAGGTAGTAAGCTCACTTGCTGATTTGCAAGCAGGTTAAAATCTCAGATCATCCAGAATTCTTGACAAAATGCCTATGAAGAAAAATGGGAAGGACACTGGGCTAGCCTGGGATAGCTGTCAGAACGTGATCTAGGTCTGACTCTCCTACAGGACAGAGGAAAGGGGGAAGGCTGAACGGAAGAATAGCAGGCAGTATCAGCTATCCAAAAGCTTTGGCCAGGCTGATGGAGGGTCCTCCAGCCAACATCACTCTTCCAAGCGATCCAACATCTTGTAAGGACAGCCCGCTATCACAACGTCTATGTTGTATGCAGCCATGGGTAAGCATGGCCTTGGAGCAAACTCAGTAGCTAGGACATCAGCCAAGGACCTTCTTTGTAGGGGGAGACCCGAGACATACATTGTCATGGCCACCGCATCATTGAAAAGTCCTGTGATCCCCAAGTTCCCTTTTCTTTCTTAAACAAAGTTGGCCATGTATATTTTGAAGAGTTCAGGAAGACTGTTCAGGGAGTGTTTGAAGGTCGGAATGAACAGTGTGCTGGATGGGAAATTTTGTCCTAAGCATCTAAAACTCAACTCATAATACTTTAAGCAAAAAAAGGGAGGTAAAAAAGAAACTGATGGCTGCATGGAACTGAAGAGTATGATGTGAGACAGCAATGCCACCAATAAAAATATAAAATCAATAAAATAAAAAAAAGAACAATCATTTAAAACATAAGAAGTGGTAGCGGTATCATTTAGGGACAGATAGGGCAAGAGAGTACATGCTGTCTCTGATTCCATCTTCAGCTCTGTACTGGCTTTTCCTCAGGCATCTTCTTCCACCTGCAGTTCTCTAGACAGTTATTAACACTAGAGAAAAGAGAGGCCGTCCTCTCTGATGGTGCCAGCAAAAGCCCTTGGACTGACATACATTGGCTCAGTTTGGACTGAATCCTCTGCCAAGACCAACTGTTTGACTTTAGGGGCATTGTTCTCAGAGGGTCAGCCTTAGCCATGTGGTCAGCCTTATGCCAGTCACCCTGTTAATGGCCCCGCTAAGTGGAGAAGCAGCAGTGGCTAAAAAGGAGCGATGCTGGGAAAATAGATACGCTCACTAGAGAGAGTATCTACTTCTCAAAGCTTCAGTGATAGAGATGGCTTTTGAGATGCATTGATTGTGAATGAAAGAGCTGAGAGATTTGCTGATTGGATGAGGATACAATGGTTAAGAGAGGTGTTGATAGAGAAAGTAGATGAATTCAGAAACACAATGTATCAGTGAGCTTCAAGGTACTATGATTAAATACCTGATGTAGTTAACTTTATAAAGAAAAAAATGTTGGTTTAGCTCCAAATTTTGGAGAATCAGAGCCAAAAGAGGTTAGCACAGGCTTGGTTTATTATATCACCTCATGGCTCAGATGGCAATGGCAGAGAGTGTGTGCTGGAGCAACATCCTCACATCTCCCGATGGGACAGAGAAGGAGCACAGGTGCATCCCACAATTCCTTTCCAGGGCATGGCCGCAGTGACCTTAAGTCTTCCTACCAGGTCCTACTTCTGAAAGGACCAGAGCACACCCCAAGAGCTCCACTCTGGGACCAAACCTTTGGATATGGATATTTGGAGGATATGCTCCAAATCATAGAACTCAGTGTTGGATACAAGGCCCTTATAAGAATCAGGACACAGCCTGCAGGCTGCACACTGGTATCTCCTACATTACCATTATTCATTGTAAATAAAGTTTTGGACATCATTCAGGCATGGTGGCACACACCTGTAATCCCTGTACTTGGGAGGCTGAGAGACACATTTTCTCAGGAAGAACTTAGGTTTGAGGCCAGCTTCAGCGACTTAGTAAAACCCCCTTTCAAAATAAAAATAAAAAGAACTGAGTGTAGCTCAGAGGGAGACTGTCCATGGGTTCAAATCCCATAACACACACACACATACACACACACACACACACCAAAAAATATTTTGGGCATCCAAATATATCTTCAGACAACATGAGCTCCAAGTATAAAACATGGAACTATGACTAGATAGTAAGACTTTTAGAAATTCAGAGAGAAAAGAAACACTGTGGTCTTTCCCCTCAGTTATATCACTGTTTGGGGCAGAAGTGTTTTAAATCTATTTTCTAGAATATTTGAGTTCACGATGACTAAGTTTGGCACTATGGAGTCTGTCTTCAAATACATGGAGTTGCATCAAAAGTTTTGGACCTCAAGGAGGGCGTCCTGTTTCTTACCTCCTTTAGAGTTCAAGGGAGGAGTGTCTGACTAATCTGATGAATAAAACTCTTGGGTGTGCATTCTACCTAGAATCTTCCTGGACCCAATAAGGTGTGTGTGTGTGTACAATATTTTTATTTGCATTTATATAATATATTTATTATTTATACATAAATAACATATTATATATATATAATCTATAATATATATATACTTGCAGAAGCAACAGTAGTAGTGAATAATGCAAAGAATTTGGTATTTGGGTTCTAGGTCACTACCCACTCTTGTGTACCCTTATGCTAGCCTTTTAGTTTCTTAAAGAAAATGGGTACAATGAATTTTCCCCTTCCTTCCTTCCTTTCTTCCTTCCTTCCTTCCTTCCTTCCTTCCTTCCTTCCTTCCTTCCTTCTTTCCTTCCTTCGGATTGAACTCAGTGGCATTCAGCATTCAATCTTCAAGTTATACCCCCAGCCATTTTTAAGTTTTTTTTTTTTAAACAGGGTCTAAGTTGCTGAGGGTCTTGCCAAATTGCTCAGGCTGGCCTGGAACCTGAGATCCTCCTGTCTCAGCCTCCCAAGTACTTGGATTATAAAAGTACACCACTGGGCCTGGCCTATTATATATTTCTTAAGGAATTATGAAGCCAACCAACTGAGGTAGTGCACACAAAGTTATAGGTAGATATAAGACATGTGCTATCACATCTTTCTCAGGGATGGAAATACAGGCTAGAGGTGAAGATCTAACAGAATCATCAGCTTTGTGATGTTTGTCTGTTTCAAGTCACACCACATGGGATGGAATCTCTTCTGCCTCCACCCAGGATGACCTCTTTCTTCCTTTGTACTCTACAGTAGGAGCTAGAGTTCCATGGTGCAGGCCCGCAGCCCCTGCGCAGGGTTCTACAAGTGGTTACACTCTGCCCTTTGTTTTTGTAATCGTCAGTCTCTAATTTATCTCCTTTGAGAAAGAGCTTATCTCCCCATCAACTCATTAGTGGCTTAATCCAGGGAAAGCTGATTATAGGCAATCTGAACAGCAAATGTTTCAGATTTGCACCGCAGAGCAATCAAACTAATAATACCTTTAGAGAATATTTCTCCTGGATCCATGCTTGCTGCTGATCTTGTTAGATTTTCTGTGTGTGGGCAGGATGCTTCTTCCCATCCTGTTCCGGAGAAGCTGTGTGCACCGTAGACCTTCCAGAAAAAAGAAACACAGGCGACATGAAGCCATTATATTTGGGGAGAAAGGAAATGAAATTATTTATACATGGCTACTTGGTTCTCCACTTGGGAATTGATGGAAGTATCCCAAGATTCAGTCTGCAAGAAAATGTGAGATCCAGTTACCTCGGGGTGCAGGGATTAGCTGGAGAAGGTAACTGAATCAGAAACAAAGGAGATTCATACTGAGTACCGAGGAGACATGAAGGAATTTGAAACCCATCCCAATCCTTTCTTTTTAGTCTGTCTCCAGGAGGCTAAAACATCTGGTGAATCACGTCAAGGATTCAATCAATCATACCGGTGTTTGGCTTTTATGACGCCAGACATCTGGATTGACTGAGTTTCTCTTTTCTTTAATTGAATCAACTAGATATTTTGGCTTCCTGCAAAGTCGGCTTCAGTGGAAGAAGAACACATCATCGTCCTATTTGTATCCCATTTGGATACACCATGATATGGTTTTAATGTTTATTAACGTAAACCTAGATCTAAAAAAAAAACAGTTTCAAATATTGTAGAATATTTTTTAAAGTATCCTTTTATTGGTGGATTGTAATCGACAGCATAATGCAGTTCAAAGTGAGAGGGAAACTTCTATGCATCCAGTATGCCGTGAGCTTCTTTTGGGGCTTACTGTGGAAGTATTCACAAATAAACCAGAGGAATAAAACTGACTTGACTTTGACATTTTTCCAAAGCTGCCTGGATGTTACCTACTGATGAATGGAAGTGGAGAGGGTTAATGAACAATGTTAAATAATTACACAGCCAGAGCTCAGGAGCGATCAAACTACCGTCTTTGATGTAAAGACAGCTGGCACCGACAGTAATTTTAACTGTGTGTAACAAGAACACACAATTTATATAATTCATGCATTCCTAGGTTTCTGAGTCCATAGGAATTTGGTCTGGTTTTAGGTTATTTTCAAATATCCTTTGAGTTCTTATCCGGAACAGCTTCTGGGCAAGCTTAATTACTGGAAGAGAGTTACAGAGAGATGAAGAGAAACCATGAACACGCACTGCTTTAATGGAATAGTATATTTTCTAGGAGAGAGATCCAACCTCAAAATAGACAAAACAATGTTTCTCGCTCTGGATATGTGACTGAAAACAACAGGAGAATTTGGAGATGCATCTCGTACCTCACTCTTTAATGATGTTTTCCTGGGGTTCGCCTGGCATCCCAGTCAAAAGTGGATGCTACTTTCTTCCTTAGGCTGCCTCTGTTTGATTTTAAAGAGGTAAACGGTTGTGAGAAAAGAAAGGACTGTTTTGTGCCACTGTGGCTAATTTTGAAAGGCAGATGAATTCTGATTTTAGTCTTCTTATTTATTATAACGATTGGGTACACACTGGACTCTTGTGTTGTGAGACCTATGTGACCCATGTCGAAACATGAAATCGAGAATATTTCACCCAAACAAGGTGGCTGCATTCCTGAAAAAATCTATGTCTTGTAAGTCAGGTCAGTTGCTAAAATACAAATGAAAGTTTGATGCTACTTGCTGCTACTCTGCTAGATGTGGGAACTTCTTCTGGAATTGATTTGGCAGATCTGGTTACGGCATTCAGCATCTTTTTTTTTGGGGGGGGGGCTCTTCAATGATTCTCTACTGATGAATAGAAGGTGCTAAGATCTTAGGTGCATTTTATATATGTTATCCTCAGATAATCCTCAAGACAAGCTTATGAGATGGGTGCTGCTAGTAACACCATTGAACAGAGCCCCAAACTGAAGTTTAGAGAGGCTAAGAAACGATCTTGAAGTTAAATAATATAAGCTTTGATTAAAAGTATTTATTTAAAAACATATACATATTTATTGCAGACATTTTGGGAAAGACTGAATATTTTTAAAAAAGAGAAAACTTTATTCTGAATACTATTTCTATGAAATGACTTAATTTTCTGATGTATGGACTCATGGCCATATGCCATATACATTCTTTTGTAATTTTCTGTTTTTACAGACTTAATTGGCAACTTTCCCCATATTTATATGAATTCTTCTCTAGCAGAGTTAGCCAACTCTTTCTATAAAGGTCTAGTTGGTGATAATTTTATGATTTGTGGGCAAGATGACTTTTTTTTCTTCTTCTTCATCCAGGATTTTTTTTTTTTTTTTTTTTTTTTGGTACTGGAGATTGAACCCAGGGGTGTTCTATCTCTAATCTATACTCCTAGCCATTTTTTGTTTGTTTGTTTTTTTTACTTTGAAATAAGGTCTCATTAAGTTACTGAGGCTGGTCTCAAACTTGGAATCCTCCTGTCTCAGCCTCCCAAGTACTGGGATTACAGGCATGCACCACCACACCTGGCTCATCCAGAACTTGAGACTGCAAAGTTAGGTAACTTTCCCATGGACCTCAGAGAACGTGTGCATGAGGCTTCAACCTCATGCTCTGTTCCTTTGTGTTTTTCCTGAGGAGGCTGCAGAAGGTGAGCTGCCACCAATCCCTGCCTTCTTCTCAAATATTGAACTGCTTCAGGGGATGAGGAAGGAGCTGTGTAGGTTAATCTTTCTTACGAGTTTGTGAGTGCATCAAGAAGAGTGGAAATTCTTATTAGACACGAGATAAGAGATCTTTTTAAAAATACTCAGTGATATTATTAGAAAGATACTTAGTGATATTATTAGAAACTCAAAAGTTTGGAAGGAAATTAAAAAGACTTGTGCCTGGAACACAGTTTTCAGAAAAGTTTACCCAGAGAAGCCAGGAAGGATGTGACTGGTGTGTATAACATTCTTCTGTCGTAATGTCAAAGCATGAGGACTGATTTAAGGGGGGTAGGTGGGAGATTTTCTTACTAAAACCAGTGCCATCTTGGTAGATGGGTACAGAGGAGATAAATGCAGACTTCACGGTCTGCAAAGGTAGGTGGGGCTCTCAGGGAGGAGGCGGAAATTCTGAGGGCTGGTCAGAGGACCTGGGGAACCTTCGTGAAAGGCCAAGATAGGCATGCCCCCAGAGTGCATGCCAGACAAGACAAAGCTGGGGAGACCAGGCCGTGGGTCCCGGGATCTGCAGATGTCAGCCATAGGGAGCAGGAAGATGCCCAAGGGCAAGGCTGGGACAGAGCAGCAGGTGCAATCTGGGGTTGCCTGGGCCAGCTGGGGCTGCAGAGCCCAGCTGTACACAGAGGCCAGCATGCAAGTCATGGACCCCATCTCTGTCTGGCCATCATAAGGTGCCTTAGGCTATATCCCCACATCATGGAGCCAGAGGTCAGTCAAGAGAAGGAAAGGAGAGAAAGGAGAGAAAAGATCCAGAGACTAAGTGTTTGTTTCCAGGGACTGTTTAGTTTACTGCTCCAAGTCAAGTTAATCAACTAGACTAAAAAATAAATTTTTAATTCCATATTATCTATTAGATATTATCATAAGTCCTCAGATTATGGATCAGATTATATTTTGCAGATATAGGGAAATAAAGTACCAGCCGGGCATGGTGGCATATGCCTGTAATCCCAGTTCTCGGGAGGCTTAGCCGGGAGGTTCATGGGTTTGTGGATAGTCTCAGCAAGTTGTGAGATTCTCATCGACCTAGCTAGATCCTGTTTCAAAACAAAACATAAAAAGGGACTAAGCTGGGCGTGGTGGCGCACACTTGTAATCCCAGCATTTAGGAGGCTGAGAATGGAGGATCTGGGTTTGCAGCCAGCCTCAGCTAACTAGTGAGGCCCTCTGCAACTTAGGGAGACCTTGTTTCAAAATAAAGAATAAAAAATAGGGCTAGGGGTATAGCTCGGAGGTAGAATGCTCCTGAGTTCAATCCCTAGTACCACAACAAATAAATAAATAAATAAATAAATAAATAAATAAATAAAAATAAAATAAAAAAAATAAAAATAAAAAGGGACTAGAGTGTAGCTCAGAGGTAGATCTCCCCTGAGTTTAATCCTCTGTACAACAACAAAAACAGTGTGTGTGTATGTGTGTGTGTGTGTGTGTATGTGTGTGTGGGAGAGAGAGAGAGAGAGAGAGAAAGAGAGAGAGAGAGAGAAAGTTACCTTTTCCCCATAGAGTAAATTGTAGAGTGTAAGTAAGTTGAGCCGAGTGTCACACACACTCATGCTAAAGGGCTCACTTAGTAGGCGATCCTTCTGTTTGTGTGCCAGTTCGCAGACGGTCTCCTAATACCTCAAGGGACTAAGTACTTGTACGTGCTCACTCTTCACTCCTGGACTCTTCCAGAAAGCACTTTGCCTATCGGGCTAATCCAGGAACAGGACAGGGACACACCACTAGGCTACAATCTCTCCCCTTAACCCTCCCGTTGTGCAGCTTTGAAAGCCGAGCTGTTAATGAGCTGCAGGACCGTGCCTGAGTCTCACGGGAACCAAGCCCTTGGTGCTCTGACTCAGGCCTGGCATCTGGCCGGTGCTGCCGCGTGCGTGCTCGGTCAGCAACTCCTCCTGCAGTCAGAAAGTAGTGCCCGGGCGGTGGTGGTACAGCAAGGAAGGAAAGGCAGACACACCTTCCCCTCATGGAGCTTGCGATCTGAGACAATGGAACCTTTTTTTTTTTTTTCTGGCAATGGAGATTGGACCCAGGGGCATTCTACCTTCAAGTTATACTCCCAGCCCTTCAAAAGAAATATTTTTTTCATTGTGAAATGGTCTCACTAAGTTGCTGAGGCTGGCCTTGAACCCATGATCTTCCTGTCTCAGCCTTCCAAGTACTGGGATACTAGGCATGTGCCTAGAGGGTCTGGGACCTTCAAAATGCTGTTAATAACCAGAAAGGATCAGAGAAAGAACACTTAAAATAATTTGTCCAATTTTTTTCTACACTTGACTTAATATGAGATGTCCTTACAGAAAGAGCTCCTTTTTGCAACTAACAGTGAACTGAGCAGAGAGTGAAATGGAACAACATAAACCTCTCCCTTAATTTGGGGGAAAAAAAGTGTGTGTGTGTGTGTGTGTGTGTGTGTGTGTGTGTGTGTGTGTTTTGTTTTGTCATCTTTGAATACAACGGGGAAAAAAAATGTGCTTATTCACATCAGGGAAATGAAGCCCAAGTATATTCAGCATGAACACATGTGGCACCCAAACTCGCCTTTGTCTTACTTCCCAGCCCTCTGCGAGTTTGCCATAGTTGGCCACCCAGTCTTGTCAACTTCGGAGGCCCACCCAGGCCACACTAGTGTCAGCAGGAAAGTAGCAGTTGCAGTTATGTGAGAACATGAAAACTTGTGTCAAGTGTGCTAAATCGCAGCTAATGGGATTCCAGGCATATCTCTGTAATGTAAAACGGCACTCCTGACAATGTGCTCGTACAAAACCCTGCTACCAGAAACCCGAGTCTTCTAATTTATGAATAAACATTTAAATTAACTACGTAGCTCTGTAATATGACGGAATGTGACAAATATGTTAGTCTGCGCAGGCTGCTGTAACAGAACACAATAGACCGAGTAGCTTATAAACAATAAAAATGTGTTTCTCACGGTCCTGAATTGCTGGGAAGTCCAAGATCAAGGTGCCCACAGACGTGGAATCTGGTGAGGGGCCAATTCTTGGTTCATAAACCATTGTCTTTTCACTGTCTTTTTTCATGGTGGAAGGGATGAGGGAGCTCTCGGTTCCTTTCATAAGGAAGGACACTAATTCCATTTCTGAGGGCTTGACTCTCATGACCTTATACTCTCCTAAAATCCTACCTTCATATGCCATCCATTGGGTATTGAGTGTTAGTACACGAATTTGGGGAGGTCACAGATCAGTCTATAGCAGTAGGTAATATAGAAGAAAAGAGGGAGCTTTGGTTTCTGGCCATCTGTATTCAGCTCTTCAGCTCTTGATCTTGAATCTACAGAGCTCAGGAAGCTTTAGCATTCAGATGTAACTCCCAACTTGTGCAGAGGGTCGGGTGGTGGGCTGAGCCTGGTCCCTTGATCAGACTATTCTTTTCTGGAGTGCAAATGTACTTGCACACTGTTGACAGAGATAAATATTTTATAACTGACCTATAATTGCTTCACTCCAACATATTATTCTACAACTTTTAAGATTGCTTATTGATGTAATAAGGATAGCTCAGGCATCATAATTATGTTATTACTTATTTAGTTCTTCTTTGACATACCCTTCAGTTTGCCTGCACCAGATTTAAGGTATGTTTGTCATCTAGTATTCTTAGTAAGAGCAATCTGTTCGATTCCTCAAAAGATTGCTGTATGTTGGATGATAGATTGTATGGCTTTGGATGATAAATAATATGGTTAATTTAATTTAGCACTTTTTATGTATCTGGCTCTGTGTTAAGTATTTGGTATGTGCTATCTTATTTAATCATAAACCAACCAACCAACCAACCAACCAACCAACCAAACTTATATGCTTTCTGCCATTGTCTATAATAGAACAGATTCTATAAGAATCATTCTCATATTTAGATTGGATGGGGCAAGGAGGCACGTTTTGGTGAAGTGGACATTCTTTGCTGTTTTTTTTCTCCTCAGGATATTTGCCAGTTTATGGGACATGTGAGGATAACAGGCTGAGAAGAAATAGTGGCCCAGATCTTTAACATATACGTTACTGGTAGAAAAGTACTCAAGTCATAGGTAGAAAGTTCAATAGATTTTCATAAATGGACACATCTGAATGTGTCCATTCAGTTGATGCTGAAGCAACAGTTTCAGCATCCAACTAGGTGTCCTTGTGCCTCTTCTCTGGAATTCTCCAGTGATTACCTTGATTCTGATTACTCTCCTATGTTATTTTTGCCTATTTATGGAGTTAACAGAAATGGAATCTTATGGCACATACTCTTTGTTTCTGGCCTTTAAGATTCACCTTTATTTTTTGAAACACATTCATGTTTTTCTGTGAAGTAGCAGTTTGTTTATTTTTGCTTCTGTGTAGTATTGTATAAGTAGGCCACAATTTATTTGTTCATACTCATATCTGATGGTCATTGTTTGACTATTATTAATAGTTTTGCTAGTCGGGTGTGGTGGTGTAGCCCTGAAATCCCAGTACTTAGGAGGGTGAGACAGGAGGATCACAGGTTCAAGGCCAGCCTAAGCAACTTAGTGAGACCTAGTTTCAAAATAAAAAACAAAAATAAAATAAGGCTGGAGGTATAGCTTGGAGGTAGAATGCCTCTGGGTTTAACCACCAGTACCGAAAAGAAAAAAATAGTCTTACCATGAACATCCACCTGAATTCCCAATGTGAGGTATATTCTGACAAAATTTATGATTTGACAAAACCATTAAATTAGGGAATGGCTATACCCTTTACGAAGAGATTCTTGGTTTACAAAAATATTTAAGTAAGCTCATTTTATATATTTAAAGATGTGTTTAATCTCCCATATAGTTTTAGAGATATACATTTAATGGGAAAAATAATATGAAGGGCAATTTTCATTTTGTTGATTCATCACATAGAAATCTTGAAAGTGAAATCATATAGTATAAAATGTGAATATAATATATAGTACTATAGCATATAGTATATAATGATATTATTTAGTTGTAGTACAAATGATATCATTTAGTTGCTGCTTAACCCAAATTGGAAATCCTGACTATGTGAATTATTATTTTGGCACACTAAGTTAGTCTACATGAGGGTCATGGAGAGGAAATAATTTCTTAAAGGGCCAATTTTCCAGCTATTCTAAGATGAACCAGGATTTAGCCACATAATCATAAAAACTTAGCGCTTGACTTTATAATGCTGGACCAGGGTCCGATTTTTCTTCTGACTTCCAGAATCTATTATTCCTGGAAGTAGATTTCAGCCTTTCCAAACAATTCTCAGGAGCGTGAATGCCACCTGCCTGATCTCCCCTCAGTGGACTCTGCAAGTTGGAATCTGGGCAGCAGTGATGTACAAGGCGAGTCTTTACTCATTCACAATGCTATGTGTTTAAGCTTTGATACATGTTTCACAATACAGATCGAACTCCCTTATCATTAATGCCAATTCTTCCTAGATCTTGGTTTTAGGTTGACTATCAATCATAGTTCTTTTGTACATTGTCAATGTGTCCTTCTTATTTTTTAATTTTTATTTTTTTTTCTTTGCAGAGTTTTCATGTATTTAATGAGAAGCTGGGGGAGTCCCTGCTGAAAACTGCTCAGTGTACATTTTTTTTGAGTTTGTCTAATGTATGTTTACTCCCAAAGATACTTGTTTATATTTAACAGGCCCTGATCGAATTTCAGAGGTGAAGTTTCGTCAAAACATGTTGGTTAGGTTTCAAAATCTTGTACTCTGATCTCTTTGAAAAGTTTGCAGGATCATGCTGAATCATTCACTAGCGACGTGGAGTCTGCTTATTACAAGTAGTCCATGGAAAATAGCTCACAGGAACAAAAACGAAGTACAAAGGACAGGTTCAACAATGGCTAAAGAGGAGGTTAATTCAGAAGGATCTCCCAGTTACCAAGCTATGTTTCTCCTTTTTAGCACTGGCCACTCTTGTGATTAAATTATTGTGAAACTAATTGTTTCATGTCCACTTGTCCTTTTTAATGAAAATTCAATGAGGACAAAGACTTTGTTTCTTTCTCTGCTCTATCACCAGCATCTAACATAGGTTTTGTATACAATAAGTGCTAAGAAAATAAGTATCAAATGAACATATAACTTTTACTGCCATCCCAATCCATTTCTAAATCACTCCCTAAAAGACATTGCTGCTTAGAAGAAACAAGAGTGTTTAGTAGAAACTAGTCCTTTTGAGAAATTTTGACCAAGTAAAAAGTCATGGCTAAGAAAATTCTGACCAAAGAAATGGGTATGTATTAAGGAAATACATTTTTATTATTAAATCCTGGGAAGAGAAATGGTATGAAGAGATGACCAGAATGAAGATTACAATTTATTTTAAATGTATTTCACAAAAAATGTTAAACACAAATCAGCAAGAGAGATTTCAGCTCACTTCAAAACTGTTTGCAAAGTTATTTAAAAAAAACTAAAACGTAACTTAATCCTAGTAGCCATCCGTATGTGTTTGCATAATCTTTTGGATATTCAGATCTTTGTACAATGATGGTCAGTAACATAGAGCAATTGCCTGTTCCTTCCAAACATTCTCAAATTATGGTCTAATGTCTTAAATCATAAGGAGCACCTCTCTCTGGTTGCTAAAAGTAAGCCTCTCCATTTGGCTTGATGTATGTTTAGTCTATTTTTTTCTTGGCAAAAATATTTTAGCATAAGTGTCCACACATAAGGCTGACAAAATGATTTCTTTCCTACTATTTGTGTGGTCTTGTTTAATAAAAATTACATACTAAAAAACTTAGTAAGATTGGTTCAAGGGAAATATATATCTAGATAGAAGTTTACTTAGCATTGAAAACAGACCATGAAAGGTAGTTGAGACTTGAGTGAGCATAAGCAAGAGAACATTTCTTTCTCCTCCATAATATTTTAGCTATTTAATTACAACTCTGTCTTGTTTCATTTAGAAAAAATGAAAATCATAAATCATCAGGAAATAATTTTAACTTTTATAAAATGATTTTATTTGCAATACCTTACCACTCTTGCTTTCACCACTTAATAGTACTCAGTGTGGGTTTGTTTCTATTTTTTTTTGAAACTTTGGGCAGGAAATTATGCATTCTTCTCATATTTTTCTTATGATACGTGTGCACAGGTACACATGATAAAAACTAATCTTACTTCAAAAAGTGCATTGAATTATTCTCAAGCGCAGAATAAATGTTGTAGGGAGTAATTCTAGTACTTGGGAGGCTGAGAGAGGAGGACTGCAAGTTTGAATTCAGCCTCAGGAACTTAGTAAGACTCTCAGCAACCTAGCAAGACCCTGTTTCAAAAAAATAAAATAAAAAAATAAAAATAAAAAAAGGCTGGGAGTGTAGCTTGGAGGGAGAATGCTCCTAGGTTCAATCCTCAGCAACACACACACACACACACACACACACACACACACACACACCACATCTTTTAAGGACTTTATAACATATACGCAGTTTAGCATATAAGAGCAGTTTAGAAAAGATTGATTATGTCTTATAGTTTAAACCTAATACGGATCTGAAGAGATGTGAGTTCAGGTAAATAGAGAAAAGCATTTCCTTTCAGGAACACAATATGGGCAAGGGTTTTGAGAGGGCGCCTAGAGCAGAAAGTTTGAGCTATGGAGAGGCTGGCCATGAAGGCTGGACCAATTTCACGAGAGTCTTGAGGGTCAGAATTATGAGTTTGAATTCTAATTGTTAGGCTATAATGGTGAATTTTTTTTTTTAAAGAGAAGAAAATGTTGAGATTGATTTAAATTTGGAAACAACATATAGGTTAAATAGTAATATAAAGTAAAGGTTTCACTAGAAGAGAGAATACGGGAATCATTGTTGCAGATAGATGGAGATTGCTTCTTTCTCATCTTTTCCTTCAGACCTTGTGTTCTTGGATGTTTTCAAACGTTTTTTTTTTTTTTTTTTCTTTTCATGGAGCAACTTAGATGAACGATGGTGCTGGAGAATAAGCCTTCCTTTTGGTGAATGATGAATTTGGCTTTAGTCATGTTGATTTGGGAGTGAGATTTGGTGTCCAAATATAGAAATGTCCCTGAGTCAGGTGTAGACTCAGGTTGAAATTGCCCGAGGGGAGAGAACAGAGACAGAGGTCTGAGTCACCAGTATAGGAGCAATGTTTAAAAAAGAGAGAAACTAGCCGGGCACGCTTGTAATCCCAGCATTCGGGAGGCTGAGACAGGAGGATCCGGGTTCGCAGCCAGCCTCAGCTACCTAGTGAGGCCCTCTGCAACTTAGTGAGACTCGGTTTCAAAATAAAGAATAAAAAATAGGGCTGGGAGTGTAGCTGGGAGGTAGAATGCCCCTGAGTTCAATCCCCAGTACCGCAAAAAAAAAAAAAAAAAAGAGAGAGAGAGAAACTATAGTAGTAAAGTTCTAATGCTTAGGTAGAAGGATAAAGATATTTCTGGGGAATTTACTCAGTTAGTGGCTGGAGGGAGGCTGACAAGTACCAAGGAAGAGCTGGAGGACAGGAAAAATACTCAATGCCCGTCAAGTACAGTGTCGGGAACGATGGGTGCTCACTGCCTCATGATGCTGCAAGGTCAAATTTGAGAACTGTAAAAAGAATTTTTAATTTACTACAAAGAGAGAGAGTGAGAGAGCAGAGAGCGAGAGTGAGCCCGTCTTTGAGGGGAAGCACATTGGGATGGAAAAGCATGAATGAAAAGATTTCTCAGAATTAGGGAGTGGATTGGGGTTGTAGAAATGAGTCAATGATTGCATGTTCCTGGTTTAAGAAATTTGATAAGAAAAAGGGTAGAGGCATGGCTGTAATCAGGGAAACCAGAAGGGTCAAGCAAAGACACTTTCAAAGTGGATAAACATGGGCAATGGACAAGATATAGAGATTTAGACAGGAAAAGGAGCTTGGAGAGACAATGGGGAGTGATAGAGTGAAGGCAAGAATTGAAGACGGAGGTAGAAGTTTTTTTCTTAGAGAGGGATGAAACTTATATTTGGGGGGTTTTGGAGGTAGAATCTAAAGGAGGGAATTAAGAGCTGATTGCTTTTTTTTTTTTTCAGGAATATAAGGTCAGGAATTTGCTGACAAGAATAGAAGTGTGAGAGGAATAAAATATTTATGTTGCAAAGTCTCATATATCAGTTCTATGTTTGACTTATGTGAATATTACCAAATATGCTTTGGATTAAAAAAAAAAAAGCAAGGTAACTATCAGTTTAAGATGGATAAATTATTGAATGTGTTTTCCAGGTAAGCATCATTTATTTTTTTAAGTTTTTCTTTGGCTATGAATGTATCAAGTGCATTTCAAACGGTGAACACTGGATGTGTACCTAGATCTTTCTGTATTGAAGGGCCTATGTCCCAGATGCTTGGAATGTAGCCAAAAGATATTCTCTACACTCTAGAGATCGCCCTGGCTGGAGAAATTTGCATCATTCAGGGCCACGCCTCTTCCTGTTCCCTTGCATCCTGTGACTGATCAATAGGGTATAAAGATCAAAGGGCAGCACGGAGGAAATCTGAAGATCCCAGCTCCAAAGCTGAATTTGCCATTAACATTGCATTTTGCTTTTGCCCCCTCCTTTCAACAGGTGCACAAGAATGCTTCCTGAATACCCTTCATACTAATCTGTGTTTCAAAGTCTGTTTCTCAGGGAAATCAGCGTGCAACAGTCAAAAGGACTGTTCTCCTATGCTGTAAATGCTGCTTGAAGACAGTTAGAAAATGTCAGTTTCCTTTGGAATTTGTCTTAGCTGAAGAAAAATAATTTTTTTTTCCTGTATGGGCACATCACCTTCCAAGGATAGTCAAGGATGTGTGTCATCTGCACTCCAACTACGGGTATTCTATAGGCCAAGCCACCTTGCCAGCTCTCCATGGCATGGGCTGAGGCCTTCGTCAGGGATGCGTTGCAGCCCACCAACTCCCTGAGCCCCATTCTCTGCTCTTCCTGGCTTCACAGGTGAGAGTCAAAGGACACTTCGAAAGCAGCCCCACCTGCCAGTCTACCTCC
>PVLC010003727.1:74674-93416 GCA_004027655.1 Graphiurus murinus
TTATTTTCTTTGTTTTTTTTTTTTAAAATAAGATCTTGCTACGTTGCTGAAGTTCTTGCTTAGTTGCTGAGGTTGGCCTTGAACTTGTGATCTTCCTGCCTCAGCCTTCTAAGTACTGGGATTAGGGGTGTGTACCACCAAGCCTGGTGTTTTGAAGTTTTTAAAAGTCCATTGGTAATGGTCCCCAATTTAGAAGGTGTGTAATGTTTTGCTTCATTTACCTTAATTATTGAAACATTCTCATTTTAAACTTTATTTGGGCTTCTTTTTAATAAATTTCTTTTTTTTTTTTTTTTTTTTTTTTTTTTTGCGGTACTGGGGATGGAACTCAGGGGCATTTTACCTCCGAGCTATACCCCCAGCCCTATTTTTTATTCTTTATTTTGAAACCGGGTCTCACTAAGTTGCAGAGTGCCTCACTAAGCAGCTGAGGCTGGCCGCGAACCCGGATCCTCCGGTCTCAGTCTCCCGAATGCTGGGATTACAAGCGTGCGCCACCACGCCCGGCTACCTTTTTAATAAATTTCTAATTGCCTGATATCTCTACAGAATATCGGTCAATATATGTGTCTGTTTAGCCACAATATCTAGAAGACAATATCCACTCTTCTTTTACTGAGTACAACTCTACCTGGGTGTGGCAGAATTGCTAATTTTTCTAATATCTAGCTCTCCTTTAATATTTAGCTATAGATTTTTTTTAAGGAAATCATTATGCTACTTTGCTAAATACTACATCCCTCATTCTTTCTTGCAGCTAAATGTAGCCATGTGACTAAATTCTGGGCATTTGGAGTATGACTAGAAATGCCACCTGTAACTTCTAGGGAAGGACAAGCACCTGCTGATGGATGTGGTCACAGTGGCAGGATCTACAGGACGACCTTGGAGCGTGCCGAGCGAGGATGGGAGAGCAACAGGGCAGATGGAGCCTGGCTGTCAAGGCAGGCCACCATGTCGGCCAAGACTTTCACATGAGAAGAAAAAAATAAAGCACTTATCTTATATAAGTCATTATTACTTTAGCAGCCAAATCAATTCCTTAATTAATCCTCAAGGAATATGCAAAGCTGAAGGATGATTCCTAATGTTATATTCATGTAATCAGTCATTAGTTGCTTGCCAATAGGTTGGGGAGTACATGCATTCTTCTAAAGATCTATTACCTTGGGCTCTTTGGACACCCGTGAGCTAAGTGATGATGCGGTGGACAGTTTAAGCATCCATAGGACCAATATGACAGAGCTTCTCCAAGAACTGACTTTATTCCAAGTTGAATAAATGCTAAATTTCAAACATTTCTCTGGGGTAAATAAATTAAATCATTTGCGTATTTATGCCGGTAGCTATCAAAATATAATTCAAAATTAGCACAGGATTTTAGGACAAACACAAAGCTTAAAAGCGATTTGATGCTTGAGTTGCACTGCTTTTTGCTCTGTCCTTCAGCCAAGCCGTGACTCATGCTTCCAATCTCTGCTTTTCAGATGCTTCTGGAGGAAGTTTTGAAAAACACTGTCCATCCGCGCAGATATTCTGTCTCAAAGTCAGGAGTGCTCAGACCGCCTCAAGAATCATTTTCTTATTTACATCAGCTTTCATTTTGTTCCATATGGGTCATGAGACCATTCGCTAAATTGATGCTCTGATATTTTGGAAACATTGTATTGCAGGAATTTTAGAACCTTACCACTGTAATTTTTCTGGACTTGATTCTTTGAGTTTTTCAGATGGTTTTATTACCACTTTCATCAGAGGTCTTATTTATTCCAGCTCAGTAGTTCTACATGGCAGACGCTGGCTAAGGCCAGGGAGGGTGATTTATTTTTTTTGGCTGTTCTTTTCCAGCTTGGTTATTCAAACCCTTGGGTGGCTGCATGCTGGTTTTTGAGTGTCCAATGGCATTCGAAGGACTTTAAGAACATAAACCAGAATGGAAGACTGCTATTTGGGTTCTGTTTGGTGTTATAAGTTTTCTCATAAAGTTCAAAATTGGAAATAAAAATGAATTTTCTTAATCAAGAGATGCATGTTTTCTCTCAGATGTGGAAGTTAGAAAAAAAGAAAGAGAAAGGACTGTGTGAAAATGAGAATAGAGACCAGCAGAGTGGTGCAAAGGGACTGGGAGAGGCAGGAGGGGGAGGAAAAGGGAGGCTTGGGGAAGGAAGCCAACCAACTAATGTTGTGTGCATATGTGAATGTATCACTCTGAGTCTCCCTATCATGTGTAATTACAAAGTCACCAATAAAAATTATTTAAAAAATAGATTTTCTTTCTGATTGGAAGTAGACTTTAGTGTCATTTTGACCTCCAGAATATAAAACCAACAATAGCATGGTAGAACTAACAATCACATAAAGAAGAGAAAGAGAGTTGAAGATGACTAATATATATATTATATATAGTACATATATATAATTTAATATGTATATATAATATATATAATATGTATATATATATGCATGTAAATATATTATATATAGTGCATGTACACACACACACACACACACACACACACACACATGCACTAGGTATTGAAACCTAGGGGCATTCTACCTCCGAGCTACACCCCCAGCCCTATATTATTTTTTATTTGGAAACAGGGCCTCACTAAGTTGCTGAGACAGCCTTCAAACCTGCAATCCTCCTGTCTCAGTCTCCCAAGTACTGTGATTACAGGTGTGGGCCACACACTTGGCTTTAATATGGTTTTGAACAGGGACATGTGAGTGAGCTTTGGAATGTGGACTAGAGCTAACTGAGATATGTATAGTAGCTGGCTTTTACAGCAGCCAGATAAGATGCCTTTGCTCTGCAGCCTTAGGAAACAGATCAGCTCAGGATAGGGATGGCAGAGAGAGTTAGACAATCTTTTAGTTCCACATTAATTGTCAACACTGGGTCCCTTTTCCTTAGCCCAATGATTATCGAAATAGTAGAATGTGGGAGGCATGGTGCTTGTGTTTGTGGATCAACCTCAGAGTGCCGGCCTTCTTCTGAGCAGTGTGCAGAGAATAAAGGATAAGGAGCAAACAAATGAGAGAGATGGCTCAGGAAATGGAGAGCAATGCAAGTTCCTAGTGATTAGCTGTGGAATGCATGGAGTTGCATATGGAGTGTGTGCCGGCTGATTGATCATGAAACTTGGCAAGGTCAACTGCAGCTGAAAAAAAGCCTTAACAAATGGAGGTGCTGCCAAAGAGACCCTGAGCACAGCCACAGCTCCGTTGCAGCAACTCAGTGACAAAGGCTTTCCCTCAGCAAGAAAAGTAGAGTGAAGGAACAGGGGTAGTGTGTAAGCTGCTCTGCCATGGAGAGGGCTGAGCGACTCCCTGGTCTGCTCTGGGCTCGAATCCTACTACTCTAAGATGTTTCTTGGTAGTTCAGCTCTTACTTGGCTTACAATTGTAGACACTGATTGTGCCAGAAAAGCAGTTTACTGGAAAGATGTGAGGTTGTTTACAGAATCTACAATAGCCAAGAGGCCAGGTTAATGGGAGACTAAGATGTAAGAAAGGAAGAATGGTTCCTCTGGGGTGGATCCAGTGTTTGTAGTTTTTACCCAAGAATCAGTTTTCAGGAAGGCAATCTGATTTTCCTAGTTTGGGGTACCTGGAGGAAGCCAGGGATGGGCAGTACATTTTGCTTGACAAACACTCCAAACTGTACCCAATGAAAAAGTTAAATGAGTGGAAAACGGACTACCTTTGGTCACTTTCATTACCAACACACCATCTGCTTTGAGTGTAGTTAAATTATCTTAAGCAAGTTAACTAACATTGGTTATGATGTACCTTGGTTTCCTCTCCTTAAATGATAGTGCCCAATTCAAAGGGCTGTTGAGAGTTTGCATTGACATATATTAAATGTGAGCTCAAGTAGGCTTGGTGGCACGTTCCTGTAATCCTAGGACTTGGGAGGTTGAGATAGGAAGATCACAGGTTTGAGGAAAGCCTCAGTGATATAATGAGGCTCTCAGCAACCTAGCAAGACCCTGTTTCAAACAAACAAACAAACAAACAAACAAACAAACAAACAAACAAACACGGATGAGGGCTATACCTAAGAGGTAGAATGTACCTTCAATCTCTAGTAACACACATATATACACACACACATGCACACACACGCACACTGAGGCTGCTGAATAGAACATAGTAAACAATAAATGTTCTTTATTTTTCTCTGGAAAGAAGGACCAATGTATGGTTCAAGGGAGGTCATGGATATCTCCAAGTGCATTCTCCTATGCATGGCTACTTCTCTCATGTCAATCTATGATTGTCTTATTTCTGAGTGTATCATTATCAATGAATCTTGTGAATACTTCAGATGCACAATGCCAAAGATACAAAGATGTAGCCGGGTGTGGTGGCGCACGCTTGTAATCCCAGCATTTGGGAGGCTGAGACCGGAGGATCTGGGTTCGAGGCCAGTCTCAGCTACCTAGTGAGGCACTCCCCAACTTAGTGAGACCCTGTTTCAAAATAAAGAATAAAAAATAGGGCTTGGGGTATAGCTCAGAGGTAGAATGCCCCTGAGTTCAATCCCCAGTACTGCAAAAAAAAAAAAAAAAAAAGAGATACAAAGATGTGCAACGTGGCATTTTCCTTCAATGAAAATTGTTAAATTCTAAATACACATAAAGTGATATGTACTTTAAATATAAAACATATGCAATGCTTCCAAGTGCTACTGACAGTTACAGTAGTTATATAATTTTTCTTTTTTTTATTTTGATATATATCATATGCTTAGAATAAGGTCATAAATCATAAGCACATAGCTCAATCATGTAACTACTACCAGGATCAAGAAATGGGAATGTCCAGCAGTCAGGAAGTCCCTGGGCCACTATTTAGGAATCTCCCTTCCCTAAGAGTAACAAATATCCAGATTTCTACCACCATAGATTAGTTTTACCTGTTTCTGATCTTTTTTTCTGAGTGAAATTATACATATGTATTTCTTTGCACCTGGTTCTTTTTGGTCAACATTGTATTTGTGAAATTTATTCATGCTTTTGTGAGTAGTAGAGTTTGTTCTTTCTCCTTGGTGTATGACATTCTCTTGTATGATTACATTTACCTTTATCTATTCTACTGTTGGTGGGCATTGGTATGATTTCATATTAGGATCTCTATGAATGGAGATGCCGTGGTCATTCTTATCACAGCTTTGTGATACAGGCACACATGTACTTCATATGGGTATATTGTTATGAGTTGAGTTGGTCGGTTTTATGATATGCACATCTTCAGGCTTAGCTTAGTAGATACTTTTTCTAAACCAACCATTTCAATTTATATTTCCACCATCAGTATTTGAATATTCTAGTTGCCACACATTCTGACAGTGTTGGCATGGCCATCTTTCTCAATTTTACCCTTCTGGTGGGGATTTGGTGATAGCTCCCTGTGATATTAATTTGCATTTTCATCACGACTAATGGTCTTCAGCATCCTTTTGTAGGTTTGTTGAACATTGGGATTTCCTCTTGGGTGAAATCATTTTTCAGTTTTTTTTTTTTTACTCATTTTTCTAATGATGAATGTGACAATTTTCTTATTAATTGTAGACATTTAAAAATAATTTGTATGCAAGCTATTTGTTGTGTTTTTGTAGGGCAAAAACCTTTTACATCCCATAACACAGAGTGGGGGCTATCTCAGAGCATACTGTTGACCAGAAGGACATGGTATTTTAAGTGACAACATTGAGAAATCAGATACTTTCTTATCTTTCTTATATTTTATTATCATATTTTATCATATCACAAATTGTCATATTTCATTATCATGTGTGAATCTATGTGCATGCAAAAGTTGAACATGAGGGTATAAGACTATTTGGCAAATGTTTATTTTTCTGAGTAATAATGGCTATCTTAATCCCATTTCTTATCCTTCCTAGAGTTGCCTGCAAGTATTTATGTGCTAGATTCTGTCCAATGAGGTTGTTTTTTTTTTTTTTTTTAACAGAGGGCTTTCTCATACGCAGCTGGTAACTTGTTTACACTTCCATCTTCCCTTTCTTGCTACTCTCTGCTTCCTTTCAACAGTGGACAGTTGCTTCCTGGCACTGTAGCATGGACCTTTGGGACTGAGATCTTCCTCTACATATCTCCTCTAAACTTCTGCAGTTTCTGTCTTACTACTTAATTATGTAATTCATTTTGATGGCAGGAAAATAATTTGAAAAAGGGTCTCAGGCCAGCATCTCACTAATGCTAATTCTATTATGACGCTGACTCTTAGGTTCCTGTGTGAGCATCTATCTCCTGTTACTTCTTTGGCAGTACCTGGACCTTTAGCATGTCAGCCTTGTCCTTCTGTCTCTGAGTCTCATTCACTTTTACCTTCTCTGGAGCCCTCTGGGACAGTCAGCAGATCCTGAGGACTTTGGAAGAATATATTTTGCTTACTGGAGATAGACTACCAAGATTGTCTTTCATGGATAGTCTCTCAAACACTTCTGATATCTTGTCAATGTGCGATCCTCATTTACTGGCCAGGTCCTTATTTTCAGAATATCCTCTATATTTTATCATTGCCTCTCTTTCCACCAAGAATTATTCTGAGGACTCTTTGAATTTTTCCATCAAATGTCATCACTTGAGCTGTGGGGCAGTAGTCATTAGCATCCACTAGAGAACTCCCCTTGCTGTGCCACTGGAGTATTCCCTCACCTGGAATCAGTACTACTTAGGTCTTCCCTATGAGCCTCAGGGTACAAGACTGGAAGGTGGCTGCCTTTCTGCAAATGTGGGTTCCAATGTGAGTTCAGTGCTGGTGTGACTGAGAAAGGCACCTCTTCTAGGTGGATACAGTGGGGCTCCTGTACATTCTGGTGAGTGGAGAGAGAGGTGCTTTTCCTTAGTCACTTCCCCAATATCTGTGCAATGAACCAACAATAGAGTGAGGCAGTCCTGGATGGGAAGTTTCTTTTCCTATTGCATGATTTGGGGCCTCTTTTCTGCTTTCTTATAAAAAGATCTCCATAAGTGTCTATCTCTTAAAGATCCAAAGCCAGGCTCTGGCTCACTCTGCCACCATCTTGACCACTATGGTGAACATGGGAATAATTATGGAGCAAGTAAAGTGGTCATTTAGTCATGTTGGCGATACCAATTGGAGTTCCCAGAATTGTGGATGGAAAATGTCTGTCAAACACCAAAAGCACAAAATATATGGATATATTGACAAATTGGGTCCAGTCACATTTACTGTTTTAATATTCATTAGTGGTTAACGTTTCATAAGAATAAAAGAAAGATTGATATTACTCATGATGTTAAATATGTGTACTCAGAATCTGGGCCTTATAATTGATATAGGAGAAAACATTAAGATAGTCTATTCCTTATAACAGGATCTTGGTTTATTAAAAAAAAACCATTGCACCTTTAAAATAAATGTACCACTTTTCATGAAAGAGTGTTTAAATATAGCTTTAAGAAGATGGATGCATGCTAAATCCATTGGACCGATTAGAGAATTGGGTGCCAATAGCTGGTTCTGAAGCTCATTAAACAAATGAAAGACTTGGAATGTTTTCTTAGTGGTTTGTTTTTTATTGGCAGAAATTACCCATCCACATTGCAAGTTTAATGATTCTGTGCTTGTGATTAAAACTTGAGTAATTTTTTTTCCTTTGAAGAACATAATAAATGCATGTGGCATTCACCATCGTCAGTACTTCTCTGTCATATGGTAGAATTTCTGGGTGCCTAAAAATATTAACTCCTTTGCATAATACAACAGGAGACTAATTTCCATCTTATGACTCCCATTATATTAATGAGCAAATGAAAATGGAAGGACTGTATCAGACCCATGGCAGTATCTCAGTAAAAATTCAATCATTTGCGTAAGGCAAGCCCAGGGTTAGGTTCCCTTCTGGGGACTTGAAAAGACCTTATTGGATCATCTTTAATCGAGGCTCACCAAGTCAGAAGCACCTCATCTCCATCCCCTTCTTCCTATCATATGAGCCTTTTGTGGATGGTAGTAATTTATAGAAAGCTTCATGCAATTCCATTTACATTTAATCTACATAGAATTAAAAGCACAAATCTGTTCACAATGGGAGTTTTACAGTGGGATGAATGGTTTGTTTCCTGCTTTCCTAAATATAATAGTTATTAACTCATTTGAATGTTTTCCCCATTTCAATCACAACCACTCCCCAAAGAAAAAGCAAATTCAAATACAGGAGAAACAAGCAGTAGGTCCGAAATCATATAGAGGCAAAAATCAAATTAAAACATTTCACGCTTGGGAGACTGAGACAGGAGGATCAAGGTTCACCATCAGCCTCAGCCACTTGTGAGGCCCTCTACAATTTATGAGACCCTGTTTCAAACTAAAGAATAAAATAGGCCTGGGGGTGTAGCTTGGAGGTAAAATGCCTCTGGGTTCAATTCCCAGTAACACACACACACACACACACACACACACACACACACACACACACGACTTCACAGGGAACCCCTACCTTTTCTGATTGATGGGCTTACCTCTCCGGTTTGGCAAGGACCAGCAGAGAACAGGAGTAGACCGAGGAGCTGGCTCTGGGTGGCTGGACTTTCAAGGATGACCCTGGGGATGTGCTTCCTGTGAAAACTTAGAGAGTGTTTACTCTCGGTTGTGCTTAGTTGCTCAGCCAATAAAATAGGATTCTGTTTTAAATAACATTATTTTTCAGCCTTGGCCCCTGAAGTCTTGTAGAATATTGGAAACCTGTTAAAACTTAAACATATGTCATGCAAAAGAGAGGGACAGTCAAAGAATCAGGATGGTAAGGTCAAAGATGCAAATTAAAACCCAGGAAGAATCAATTAAACAGGCACCAAAGGTCTGTTTAAATGATTCAACGAGACAGAAGTGCATCTTGAGATGAATAAATTACAGGAATATGTGAGAAAAGCAATGAAGGCCTGGGAGGTGTTTGAGGGGAGGAAGAGCAAGCAGAAGTGAGAAGAGACTAAATACAGGTGCTGTGCACTCTGTCTCCGGCTTTGGTTATTAGAATGATTAAATATGCAAACGTGTCACCATAGCCTCTGGGTAATTGTACCAAACACAAATGCAACTGTGAAATCCCAAGGCTAGAAAAAGCCCTCGCCTTCCTCACGTTGCTATTGAAAGTCTACCAGTGCTCCATGCTTCCTTTCTGTATCTAAGGCAGGGTGTCCAAAAGCTCACTCGTGGCAGACCGAGCCTCTGGGCTTCTTCCAGCCTGCCTGCAGCCACACAGGTTAGGCCACTCTGTAATCATCTTTGTCACTGTGTCCTAGTTCTCCAAGTGCTTTCATGTTTGTCATGTAATCCTCAAAGCAAGGCAAGAGTTGCAAGCATGATTTCAAATTCAGCTCTCCAAAGGAAGAGACTGGAGGGCAGAGAAATGCAGATACCCAAGTTCACCCAAAGCCAGGAGCTGCTCCGGGGTTGCCATGCGTGGTTGGGCAGATTGTGCAACACTCAGGGTTGCTGGCTGTAAGGACAAATGGGAATAAAAATGCAAACCTTGTCTGGTTTACCAAACTGTGTAGCTCTGTCCCCCTGCTAAGTCCCCTTAGGCCCAGCTTTCCCTCCCTGTCTCTACTAACTCTCCAGCCTGGCCTCTCTCCAAGTACCTGCAACCTAGTTCACCTCTTCCATGAATCTAGTCATGGTTCAATCAGAGAACCCCATCTCTTCCCTGCTGAAATTTTGTGAAATACTCACTTAGGCTTGACCCAAGGCAAGTAAGACCAAGATTCTGGTTCTGGTTTCAATCTGTTTTGTTAACCTCGTGACCGAATGCTACATTTCCATGAGATCTGTCCCTTTTCCCATAAATTTCTAATAGGGCCAATTGATCCCGTTTGTTTCCTCCCACCAGCCTCTGAACCAATTCAGATGTCGTTTCTGAGGGCCAGGGGGAGGTATGAGTTTTCTTTATGGATGTAAGGAGGACGTGGCTGGGATCCAAAGCTAAAATGGAATTCTGACCATCTTTCCACACAGCCACAGCTCAATAGCCAGGGAAGGGGCACCTCTCGTAAGGCAGGTGGACAGAGAGAAGGAAGAGAGTGTTTCTCCAAAGGGCAAGTCGATCCATGAGCCAGGACCCATTCCCCATCCACTGGCCGCATCTTCCTTCTGGAGGACGAGAGAATGGACAATGGAGAGAGAAGGAAGACTTCTTCCTGGGTGCATTTGTGGCAGGGAAGAGTGGGCAGCAGAAGAGCCAGGGTTATGTTTGTTGCAGCTTCATTGGGGTCACTGGAATAGGGAGGTCCCAAGTAGTCTCTCAGTGAGAGCCCCTTTTCTCAGCACCCTGAGCAGGATTTCCCTGCTACTCTAGTGGGACAGTCACACTGAGTGTACTGTCTCCTGCCCTAGACCAGTCCACCAAGAGGGACTTTTGGAATAAATGTAATTTACAGAGGTGCAGCCACCCTCTGCCTGCTCTATGTGATGGGAACCTCCATTCTGTAGGTGCATTTGCAGGAGACAATGTTTACAGGGCAGAGGGAAAAACTCCTCTTTTTCTCCTGATGAGCTCTTGACGGTTTTGCCAGACTATCTTCTGAAATGCAACTCTGTCCTGTATGCATTGCAAAAAGAGGAACATACCCATTTTGAAATTATTTGCATATCCACATGTTACTAGATTACTTGAAAACCAAGAACACTGGCCTGAGATTTGGGCAATTATTTTTATATTGGCGATATATTGGCAATAAGTTGGGATGTTGAATCTCCCCCTTGGACATGTCAGATGTCAGTGCTGTTACCCATATAATAAGATGCTCATTTCAGGGGGACCCTTTCGGCCTCAGTGTCTCCCACATAAAGACCTTTGAGCTCTTAGGAATGGAAGGAAGAATCTTGGTTCAAATAGAAACTTTATGATCTCCAAAATAATTTGTTTTGAGAAGTAGGAAGATGTTGAATTTGGCACAAACACCTGAGATATCTGTAGTTGTCACTTTGTCAGCTAGTGGTCAAGCTGCTTCCTTACCTGGTTTACTAGTAGAAATATTTTGTTTACAGACACTGTCTAATCAGAAAGGACAAAACACACCATTGAGCAAAGTGAGGGCAGTCGGTTAAAAGGTCGCTGCATAATATTTCACAGGTGCATTCTCTCTCTCCATGAATATAATCTTGCTGATGCTGAGAATGGGTTATTTCTGTAAGTCTTTGGAGTATTAAGAAAGGCATTGATCTCCCATAGGTGTAAATCAGCAGAGAGTGTGAATATACATTTTATAGGAAAATCTATACAGAAGGAAACAAGGTAAGAATAAATGGCTTACTAGAGTGGTAAGAATTAAGTGTGTGAAAGGCTCTTTTGTTATAGATTCTGGCTCTTCTCTTCTCCAGGATGGGGAACGCTGGTGGCCCTGAACAAAGGGTGGGCAGTGTTAATTGGACAATATCCCTTTATCCAGAAATGTTAAGGTGAAGGGAAAAAAAATGAGACTGCAGTAAGCAGGGTTCCAGGAATGTATGCGGCAAAGATATTTTTCTTTAAAGTTCAGAATGGATATTCTGCCCTTTTCTTTTTCCTTTTAAAGGAAATATTTTGAAAACTGAAACTTGTACTGGGAACTGGTGACTAGTCATAAGTCTTTTCTACCCTGGAAACTTGGTTGAGATCCAGTTTGAATAGATTAGCTAAGTGTTATTCCAGTTAGGGTCCAGCTTGATTTTCATTTTTGGAATCAGGAAGTTTTATGCAATTAATTCACATTAACTCCAGCTCAGAGAAAATGTTGCTCCTGCTGTCTGTCTCCTCAATGTTCTTTTAGGCCGATGACCTTTTATAAGTCTTGACAGCAGGACACAGCTTGTATTTGCTGTAGAATCCACCGAGCATAGTTTCTGTGCATTTGTGATTCTACTAAGTAGACTATCAATGACTAATAAATTATCACTCTTTTAAAATTAAATGCACAACTTCAAAATTAAGCAGGATTTAGAAGTGGAAGTGACTTGCGTAGGCTCATGGAGTTAACTCCTGATACGCACAGGAGAGCCATTTCTCCTGATTTATGGAGAAGAACTTTATTTATGGTTGCCATGGTTTTGAGACAAATGAATACTTGAGTTTTTTCTTCTCTCTCTCTTTTCCCTTTCTCACACACACAAGCTTTAAGTCTTAGTATTATAAATATAGACAGAAATAAACCACTTGGATTGCTTCAATTAAGTTGTAAAAAAGGCATCCATGCCTGGATGATTCAGTTATAATTTATAATTAATTAATCAAACATAGAGTGGTTATAGGGGATATGAGTATCTGGTGGGTAGCTTCTACGTTACAACTGTATTGGGAAATTCCAAGCCAACTTACTATCTGTTGAGTAAAAGGAAATTTCTGAAAGATTAAATCTAGTTTGTTTATCTATTTTTGAGATGGGATCTCACTATGTTACCCACACAGGACTTGAACTCCTGGGCTGAAGGGATCTTCTTACCCCCTCCCACCTCAGCCTTCCAAGACGCTGGGACCACAGGCACACTAGTCTGAGATCTGTAGATACGGAGATGCATGTGTTTTCACATAAACACACAGTCACACTGCACTTAAAGAGAATGGTGCATCCAGTAAACCACTACACTATCCATGTCTAGGGGTCACCACTCACAGGAAGCACTTGTCAATGGTGTCTCCTGGAGGGTGCAGTGTGAGGTGTTGGCCGTTTATATTTGAGTATGTCAGAGCTGTTCTCTAATAAATTCAGAGTTTCATCAGGTATGGCTTTAAGGCTCCTTTAAAACTTGTTAATCATATATGAGTTAGCATGTATTATTCTTTTATGAGTGAAATAGTCTTGCCAAAAAACTAGTATTTAGAACATTGATTAATTTGAATGAGGCTGGCAGACATGACAAGACATATCAGAGACTGCAACTTTAGTGTGAAGAGACTTAAGGTAGATGAATCCCATTCTGCTTATTGGCAAGATAAATAGTGGAATCAGGAAGTCCCTAAGTGGAGTACAAGCTAAGACAATTCCCTCCTTTGTATTCACCACCCTGTTTGGAATTTCTGATCTTGGTCATTCCTTTGAGTCACAGTATTGTCTCCAGAAGGACTTCTGCAAGTCCTTGTTAAAATTTTGACATCCTATCCAAGTGAGGCAAAGTGCATTCCATTAGCCAATACTATTAATAAGAATAATTTATTAAGGGCCTGCTATTTTCCTGACATTAAGCTTTGGCTCTCATATTACCCCACTTAGTTCTAAAAAGAATGTGTGTGTGTGTGTGTGTGTGTGTGTGTGTGTGTGTGTGTGTGTGTGTGTGTGTATGTTACTGAGGCTTGAACCCAGGGGCATTCTACCACTGAGCCAGACCCACAGCCCTTTTTATTTTCATTTTGAAAAAGGTTCTTGCTACATTGCTGAAAGTTTCACAGATTTGCTGAGGCTGTTCTTAAACCTGCTATTCTCCTGTCTTAGCTTCCCAAGTACTGGGATTACAGGTGTACATCATACTGCCAGATAATTCTAAGGAGAACTTGAAACAAATTAAAATAAGATGCCTTTACAAAACAAACAAACAAAAACAATGAAAAAACTCTGTTCTAGAAGTACAATGATAATTGAAAAGATAGATGTCAGGGAGGAAGTATGGATGTTTCAGCAGGATGTCCTGTGTGTTTAATAGTTATGATTGCACGGTGTTGGTCCTGGTTTAATAATATGTTGGCTGAAAGTATGATGTGTCCTGGGATGGCTTCCTGGCTAGACATCTATGGTCTCTCCTCATTCTCCACGTCCTGGCACTAAGCAATGTGTTCTGAGCCTGTCTACATTTTCTAGTTGGGCAGAAAGACACTGCAGCTCGAGTTTGCCTTGAAAGCAGAGTGGGGCTGGTGAACAACAAGTTGTGGTCCAGGGTGTGGTCTGGTTGTTGTCAGCTTTTTTGTGCATTTCTCCTGTTTAGGTTGATAGAGCAGGGAATGCCATTTCTCTCCACTTGTCGACAGTGTTTGATGGAAGAGAGTCAGTGTTCATTTTCTCTCCAATGGAAGAGGGGAGCTCTGGGAAGGAGAGCAGAATGTGTAAGTGAACTGGGGGGGGGGGGTATGCCAGAGTCCACATCAGAGAGGAACCAACCTGATGCAGAACCATTCATGGAAAACAAAGCACAGATTTGAGAATCAATTATTTAGAGAGAGACTTTATTTCAAAACCACAGCTCTGTATTGCTCACTGATAGAATTGGGATATAGAGTTATTGTATCTGATCTCCCCTGGGAGAATGGCATTCAGCATAGAGGATATTTGTTAGAAACACCAGCATCAAGTGCCCCTCCCTTTTCCTGGGGAGCCTGTCTGCTTCCACTCTTTCTTCATTTGTTCTGGTAGGTTGCCCGACTTGCACTAGGAGTGGAGTCTGTGACCTAAGTGTGTCCATTCACTACGTCAAAGCTCCTTCGGCATAGAGATTGTTCTAAAGAGGGAAAGATTGTTCCAACTTTGGGAAATGTGCAGGAGCTCCTGGGAAGATGCAATTTCTCTTCCTGGCTAGACTGAACAGGGGAGAATCTGAGCCTGTGGGTGTCAGGAGTCAACACATGAAGCCTGAAAATGAAATTAACACAGCAGGAGGCAGAGCCAAGAGATGGAGAAATTTCCATTCCAATGTCTTTATTTGAGCCCCTGAATCAAAACATACCTGAAGCTGGAGCTCTTTCCCCTGAGTGCAACAAGTATGAGCCTGACCAGTGGCCAGCTCCCTACAGAGTCTGGGTAGGTCTATCTGTTGCTTAAGCTTCTTAAACACAAGCAAATGCGGAGGGCTTTAGACATAAGGAATATTGAATGTTATCTTTTTAAAGATTTGTGAATTGTAATGAATTCAATTTTTATTTTCCTTCTGCTTAAAAAAAAAACTCTGAATTTTTTTGTTTACTTAAAAGAAAAACTCAGCCAGGTGTGGTGGCACATGCTTGTAATCTCAGTACTTGGGAGGCTGAGACAGGAGGATCCTGGTTCGCAGCCAGCCTCAGCTACTTAGTGAGGCCCTCTGCAACTCAGTGAGGCCCTGTTTCAAAATAAAGACTAAAAAATAGGACTGGTGGTGTAGTTCGGAGGTAGAATGCCCCTGGGTTTAATCCCCAGTACCATAAAAAAAAAAAAAAAAAAAAAAGAAAGAAAAGCTCCCTCTTTCTCTGAATTCCTTTAACTCAATGTGACCTTTTGTTCTTACCTTTTTATATGTTTTTCTTGGTACATTATAGTATCATATCATGATGTTGACTGTAACATACATGCCCACAGCACTTGGTGCCCCCTCCCGCAGCCTCCCCATCTCCCCCCTTCCCCATACAGTGTACTGAGATTGACATTGGTATTTTTACATACGTTCACAAAGCTGATGGTAGTAATTGCTTCAGTGAACCTCAGTCTTCCCCTTCCCCTTCCCCTTCCCTTAGACCACCTTCTTGCCTCCACTGAGGCTTCTCCTCCATTATCTGGAGTCCTTCTGGCATCCCCATTACTCCCTAGCTTCCCTATATTAGAGAAAACATCTGACCCTTCGCTTTCTGTGCCTGGCTCATCTCACTTAACATAATATTCTCCAGGTCCTTCTAACTCTCACAATAATCTGCATCATAAACAATTTTGACCATTTTGTTTTAAAGGACAAGTCTATGTAGAAATTGTCATCTTGGTCTCTCCTAGCACATCAGTATACATTAACTGAAATTACTTGAAAACATATTTGGACTCAGCTTATGGGTACCTGTAATTTAGGAATTGAGCCCCCCAAATTAGATAAAGGAATTAAATGTGGGGTCAAGATTTGCTGATAATTGAAATTAACTATATAAGTTAACAAGCCTTAGACTAATAAAGGGGAGAAGAAATATGTGGAACCCTAAAACAACTGCTAATCCTGTAGAAGGTAGATATTTGTTTCAAATGTATTCAACAACACACACACAACTATATGTATATGTATGAATAGTACAAATGTATGCATATATATGTAGATAACACACATATCATTCACAAAGTCTTCAAAAGATAGCAAATATTCATTACATTTCATTTGTCTATCATCTCGCACTTATAAGGCTTGATATTCAGTATTTGCTGAATTAATTATAGTATAGCATGAACAAAAGGCTTTTCCCTCATCTATTTTCATTGCCCATTTGAAACACTTCCTATTCATTTTTGCCTACTGTTCTCTATTTTTGGCTACCATTTTGGTGGCTCATTATAGAGTGTGTGTGTATGTGTGCACGCGCATGTGCAGAAATGACAGCAGCCATGATAGGATTGGAAAAGGAGGACTGTGGGCCTTGGATCTTTCTAGAAATCAGCCTCTTTCCTCAGTTCCCTGTTACCTGGTGTGATTATGGGTTTGTATATTGTGTTCACCTCTTATTTCAGGTCTTAGCTGGTTCATCAGAGCACAGCTGGCCAAGACCTTGATGGTAGGTGTTTCAGGTGCCTCCGTGGGGTGGTGACAAGTCCACTCAGGAGGTGTTCTCTGCACAGACACAGGGCTGTCTTTGCTCACAGGGATTCTGGCTTTGTCTGTGAGAAAGGAATAGCCAGACTGTGAAACAGTTTGCTTATTTTGGCCCCTTCCATTTTTGGATCCTTCCGTAGCCCAATTAATTATGTAGCATTTGGCCCCAAATTTGCCCAAATGTAGTCTAGTGAAAGATGTGTTCGCACTGAAGCGTTTGCACGCCCACTCCCCACTGTGCCTGGCTTGAACATTTTGTAGATGAGCCCAAACTCTCAGGGATTCAGGACCTGCATGGTCATCACAGGAAGTAGGAGACAGAAGGGGTCAATAGCTCATGTCCTGGAGTCGGATTTTCTGGGCTCAGCCTTGAGATCTTTCACTATTGTGTGGCCCCAAGTGAAGTATTTACCAGCTACTTTTTATGATTCAGTTTCCTTTGTGTATGGTACTGGGGATTGAACCCAGGAGCATTCTAACTACATCTGACTTACACTCACAGTCATCTATATCTATATCAATATCTATATCTATATCTATATCTATCTATCTATATCATCTATATCTATCTGTATCTTGAAGTGGGATGTTACTAACTTTCAGAGAGCCTCATCAAGTTGCTGAGGCTGGCTGTGAACCTGCAATCCTCCTGTCTCGGCCTCCCATGTACTGGAATTACAAATGTGCGCCACCATGCATGGCTTATTTCAATTTCTTCACCTGCTAAAGGGGAACATGTGTTACCTCAAAGAATTGTGAAGATTGAATGAGATAATCCATGAAACGTGTCTAGCTGTTGCAATCATCACCATCATCATCACCACCACCATCCTCATCATCCTCATCTCCATTATTCTCAGCATCAGCATCGCCATCATCTGATGAAGGAACGCTGCTCTGATAACAGAGCCAGAGGAGGGAGTGTTGGACTTTGAGGCAGGGATAGGAGGAGATTTCATGTCCGTGCAGATGAGCTATAGAAGCTGGGGACCGCATGCAAATGAGGTTACGGTTAGGGCCTAAACTCCTATGATGTATTTACTCCCCCCTTAATGATCAGGTATCTAGAAGCAGTTTTAGGGGCAAGGCCAGAAGCAGGGTCATGATTGGTCATTGAAAGCCCACGAAAGTTCCTAGGTAACGTGCTGTGCACAAGTTTTTGATGGTGAATTGCAAATATTATCTTCATGTGAAAAGACATATCTGCATATATGAGCAATTATACTGACTCTTCTGCTATGGCTACATTGGCCTCTTGAAGTCTGGAGATTGCCCCTAGGATGCTTAGATGAAAGACCCTCCTACTTCTTAGAAAGTAAATATATGACCCTAAAGGAGTATGGTTTTATGACTCTAGAAAGTTTGCTTTACCAGGCTATGTTAAGAATGTGGGCTATATGTATAAAACGAAGAAGTGGTGCTGTTTGTGATCTGACAATGATTGATATGTCATAAATGTCTATGTAACCCTGCTGAACTCAAGAAATGTATAAAAAAATCCGTGCTGAAAATATAAATAAATAAATTAAAAAAAAGACATATCCACATTGAAAAAATTATGGAGGGCTTTAAAAAGTCAAAAAGGAGAACTTACATATACATCTATGTATACACACAGCATTGATATTCTACATACAATACATACTCACATATACACAAATAGATTTGCCTGTCTTCCAGTTTCTCTTTTCTAATATAAATTTTGGCCATTTCTATCATGTCTTCATACATTACTCCTTTCTGCTCTAGGCACTGCAGCCCAATGACTCCTGGGAAGACATATTCCTACAGGAGCCACTGAAGGAGGGCAAAACATGGGGGGAGAGTAGCTGCAAGATTTGCTACAAAAGGCAGGATTGGAAAAACTCTAGGATCTGGCTGCTTCTCATGTCTCCAAGCCTGATGGAATGAACACAGCTAAGCGAGTTCTGTATGTGAGCCATAAACTCCAAGTCGTCAGTATGTCGTTGCTTCCCCATGGCTTCTCTTTTAACCTCAAGTTATCCCTAAATGGGAACAATAAGCTGCAGTGGCTTCTGAGGACACTGGCTGCCTTAGCCTGAGTGCAGGCTCCCGGGCTTTCCCTTCTACAAACAACAGCTTTGCCTGAGCCTGAAGCTGCTCAACTGCTTAGAATTCCTGACATCGTTCCTCCACATTCCTCACCAAGAAGGGATAACAGTTATTTGTCCATGGGCCACCTTCTGTTCACCTTCCGAGAAGGAGGGAGATTGAGAAGAAAGCAACAAGA
>PVLC010003728.1:0-93354 GCA_004027655.1 Graphiurus murinus
CGGTACTGGGGATTGAACCCAGGGGCATTCTACCTCTGAGCTATACCCCCAGCCCTATTTTTTATTCTTTATTTTGAAACCGAGTCTCATTAAGTTGCGGTGTGCCTCACTAGGTAGCTGAGGCAGGCCGCGAACCCGGATCCTCCGATCTCAGCCTCCCGAATGCTGGGATTACAAGCGTGCGCCACCACGCCCAGCTGAAAATAATCTTTTCAATAAATGATTTTGTGTCACCTGGACACATGCAAATGAATGAAGCTGGACCCATACCTCATATCATGTACACAAATTAACTTAAAATGTGTCAAAAATATAAATATAAGAGCTAAACCTATAAAAGTCATAGAGAAAAAAAATAATAAATCTTACTGGCCTTGAATTCGAAAATAAATTGGCACAAAAAGTATAAAGGAAAATAAATTGTATTTTTCTATTTATCTATTTACCTAAAAGATTTATCTTTGCTTGTATATGACATGATTCTATACTAAGAAGATGAAAAAACCCAACCAGAAGCCTTCTAGAGCTGATTTAAAAATTCAGCAAAGTAACTGCATACACAATCAACTTACAAAAATCATTAGCTTTTCTATACACTAACGATGAATTCACTTAAGAAGAAATCCAGAAAACAATTCCATTCACAATAAACTTAAAAAAAAAACATACAATACTTAGTAATAAATCTAACCAATGAGGTAAAAACGCTTTACCATAAAAATTAGAGGACACTAACGAAAGAAATTGAAGACTTTAGAATATGAAAGATCTCCCATGTTCTCTATAGGCAAAACTCAATCAATCAATCAAACAAACAAAAGAACTATCACCCAAATGGCCATATACACATTCAATACAAAAGAGAATCTATAAATTTAATTAAAAAACAATAAAAAACCAATGTTAGCTGGTGTGGTGGCACACTTCAAGTACTTAGGAGACTGAGACAGAAGATTGCAAGTTTGCAGCTAGCGTCAGACAGTGAGCCTTTTTGAAACTTAGTGAAATCCTGTTTCTAAATAAAAAGAGTAAATAGGCCTGGGGTTGTAGCTGAGAGTTAGAATGCCCCTTTGTTCCATTCCCAGTACAACACACACACACACAAAAAAATGCCAATGTTATTTGTCACTAAACTAGAAAAAACAGCTCTAGAATTCATGTGGAAAAAAGACCCAGAATAGCCAAAAAATTTAAAGAACCTTGCTGCTGGCATCACGATATCTTATTTCTAATTATACTGCAGAGTTATAATAACAAGAACAGCATGGTATTGGTACAAAAACAAATACATAGACCAATGGAATGGAATAGAAGGACACTTCTATTCACACTTGCAGCCAGTTGATTTTCAGCAAAGGAGTCAAAACCATAGGCTGGAAGGAAAACAGCCTTTTCAACAAGTGGTGCTGGGAAAACTGGATATCCATATACAGAGGAATGAAATTAGACCACAATCTCACTCTGCGCAAGATTCAGCTTAAAATGGTTCAAATACCTATAAGTCACACCAGAAATGTTGCAATTACTAGAAGAGGGCATAAGACCAATTCTACAACATATACACACCGGTAGAGAATTCCTCAAGAAGACCCTTAAACACAGTAAATAAAACTGAGAGTCAAGGTATATGGTGGTTTTTTTTTGTTTGAGATGATAAAAATATTCTAAAATGGTGGTAAAAGTTACACAGCTCTCTCTCTCTCTATCTCTCTCTCTCTCTCTCTCTCTCTCTCTCTCTATATATATATATATATATATATATATATATACACACACATACATATATATACATATGTGTGTGCTAATAATCATTAACTTATATAGCTTAAATGGATTAATTATTTGATGTATAAAGATATCTCAATACAGCTCATTTTTATGTGTGGTGCTGGGGATTAAACCCAGGAGCATCTTACCTCTGAACTATACCTCAGTCCTATTTATTTTTTATTTGGAAACAGGTACTCAAACTGTTTAAATTATGTGCTTGATTTTACATGTAAGTTATATTCCCAAAATATCGATTAAATATAAAAGGTGAGTTGGATGTGGCGGTGTACATCTGTAGTCCTAGCAATTCATGCAGCTGAGGCAGGATGATGACAACTTTGAGGCCATTTAAGGCCAGCTTCTGCAATTTAGCAATACCCTTCCTCAAAACAAATAAACAAACTAGGATGTAGCTCCATAAAAGAGCATCCTTGGGTTCAATACCCAATATTCAATACCCACAAAAAAGCAAGGTAAAATAAACTATTTTCAGAAACAAGCTATTTTCAGAAAGTTATATGAAAACTAAAATAATTCGTTATCTTGAGAATCTTATTACTAAAGTTTTTTTCAAAACAGAAGAAAATGAATAACATATAAAATTATTAATGAATTCAGGAATTAAAAGCACCAGTGAAAGTTCATATCTCACATATATAATAATATTGGATATTTAAGAAATAATGTGAATATCTTTTGGAGTTTAAAATATAGTTAAAATTAAAATGCACAGCAACAATACCAAAAATGCAAGAAGTAAATTCTGTAAACATATTTTAAAGTCCTTGCGATTTCTGAGAAGCGGTAAAGATACTAATTTAAAGTAGACATTAATGGTCAAGGCATGGTTTAATTTCTAGTATAAAGACTAAAAGAAATAGTAGAAACATGCATATTTAAGAGAGGAGATGCTATAATATGCCTCCCAGTTCCTATTCCTTCAGGACTAAAACACTAATTTCTTTAGCTGATGAAATTGTTGGTTGCTGACAGTTGCAGGAAATGCGTTTAGCTGACAGGAGCCACCATCCACATAGTCATTTGGCCTTTCTAGGGGCATTCTCCATCTAATGACTATAAAATGAGAGAGTACATAGGCCAGAAAATCTTTGTAACAATTTGAGACAAATCTCCAGGGCTATCCCAGCATTACAGCTCTCTAAATATAGCTAATTCCTAAAAAGGAATTAGATGGATCCTTTTTGTCACTATTCAACTTCTCTCATTATCCAATCTAGCTTCTTTTACTTCTCTATATTTGCTCATCGTGAGGATCATTTTCCAGTAAAATTCCTGTATGTTCAGCTTCTTCTGTTAGTGTTTCTTTCATGGGAAACTAACCTATGGCAACTGGTTCCAGATGTGGTTTGAAAAGTAGATCAGAAACTAAGAATTTGTATGTGGATCACTCACTGGTCAGCCACTGAGAAGAAGTCCATCATTGCTAGTTGTGAAATACAGGTGGACCATAGCATATAGTAGTGGTATAATTGTTAACTTTTACTGGTAGAAAAAATGCACCAGTGATTTGAAATGTACACAAAGACTGGTAATTATATGGCTGCATTGAATCACTATTGCTGAGTCAATTGATGCATTAGAAAAAGATAATGGAAGGCTTATTGTGTTTGTGGTAACTGTGAAGACCGGAGGGCCTAATTTGCTATTTATAATGAGCCTATCATCTCCTGTATCCATAAAAGAAAAGAAGGATTCAGCAAAGGAATTACTTCTAAGAATTATAATCACAGAACTCTAAAGGACATTGAATTCCTAGCAACCATGCAAAGTCTGTTATGCCCAAATTAGAGAAATGATTGGCAAGATTGGGTGCCTGAATTGTTGGACCAGAATATCAAGACTGATACACTAGAAGATATTGAATCTCCAGATTTTGCTGATCCTCATGGGACTGCTGAATTTGCCATTTACTTGTTGTTAAATGGTAACATTTTCTTGCCTTAAAAGGCAAATCTCTCTGCATACATACACCTCAGCAGGATCTATCCCATCTTCCATGAGGTTGCTGGATCAAGACTGGTATAAAATGAAGTTGAATAGGGAAAAGTTATTCCATATGAGGGATCTCTCTACTGAGATATAAGACATAAAACCTTTATAAGGCCCCCAGGAGACAGTGCTAAATATACTGCTTAGATGGCTTTTACAAGCTCAGTGACAATAATGGCTCATAGTAGAGTGGAAATGCCAGACCTGTAATGGCAATCATAGAAAATGGGATTAAATATCTCAGAAAACAGAGCCTACTAGAGCAAGCATATTATATAAGACCAGAAATGCCACAGTATAACTGTGTTCCTTAGGAGGTATGAGAGGGATTCTACATCTACCTATGAAATAAAGATACACTGCTAAAAAGGGTATCAACATCTTGGAGAAGATCAGTGATGACTATCCTCTGTAAGATGGTAGACGATGCTGTTACAGAAACTAGCTTTCTGACAGAAGACAGCAATGGGGATGAATGATTGCTAAATAATAGAAAATATGTAATGGTTCTTAACTGTCAAAAGCTAGGTAAGAAAAATCACCATCATGTGTGGCAAAGTTTGAGTAGAAGTCAGAGAGTCCTGATACAATTTGAATGCCACATTCCCCATACATAATACTGAGATCGGTAGTGATGCCTTCATACATGGACCTAGCACAATATAAAATGTTTCTTTCATCAGTTCTTCCTTTTCCCCATCCCAACACCCTCCTCCTATCCCTTACCACTATTCTGCTGGTCTCTATTCTCACTTGTCTAAGGTATATTGCCTTTCCTACTTTCTCTCTAGCTTTCATGTGTGAGAGAAAACATTCAGCATTTAACTTTCTGAGACTGGCTAATTTCACTTAGCTATCCCAGGGAATGCTTGAGGTTTTTTGTTTGTTTGTTTGTTTGTTTCTCTCTCCCTCTCTCTTTGTCCCTTTGAGATAGATGTTTTGACTTGCAAGAGAGTCAGAAACAATCCAAACAAAATTAGACAGTAGGTAATTTTTCTCTTTGGTTCTACTAATTTTCTCTTTTGGTGCCCTTTCTGCCTTGGCCCTTTGCACTACTGCCTCTGTGTAGGCCTTTTCTTGCCCTCAAGCTTCCCAACTTCTTATCTACCCTGAGATTCTACAATCAGCACAAAAGGAGGCTTTATTATAATTAACAACTTTGCATATGTTTAATGGGCTGCCTTTCCTTGCCAGAGAAGTGAATCAAAAAAATAAAAAAGTATCTAAGGTTGGAATTTCAGAGACTATAAACAGGGGACTCTGAAAATCCTGCAGATTATGCCACATTTGCTAGTGCCCGCTTTGTCTAGCCTCTTGTGCTTTACAAAGCAAGTCACATGCCTCTGAGGCTTCCGTTTACTAGAACTAGAAGTGCAGGTTGGGACAGAATTGGCGAATGGTACAACCATTTCAGCAGCTGCTGCTTCCGTTCCTTTCCAAAGGAAGTAACAAAGCCGAATGGAGGCAGCATGCAATCTTAGAGTCTCAGTCTCTGTCTCTTTCTCTCTCTGGGAATTGAGTCTTGTCGCTCCTTGTAGCAGCCATAGGACCAGAACTATGCAAAGACTTCCAGCTGTGGGTTTTTTTCTTTGGCGCTAAAGGCAGCAAACTGACAGACTGCTTTTTATTTTCTCCTGACAGCCAGCAAATGTTTTGGCTGGAAACCTTCCCTGGATGACAGAATACCAGGTTTGAAAGAAACATTTTTATGAAATATGTCCCCCCGTGGGATGGATCTGGTTTGCACATTAAGGCACTGCTGCCCTCACCTAAAAGCACTAGCTCATTCCTGACTTCAAATACTCACTTTCCATCAAATAGATGTGTGGTCTTAATATTAGGGAACATAAATGTGTTTTCCATACCCTTGAGTTATTATTTCCTTTTTAGTATCTTTCTACTTCTTGATATGGTCCAGGCTAAGAAAATAAACAACAAATACAAATCAACAAAGCAATATAGGAAGATTATGTTAAAAGGCCAACTATAGCCGTACAACATTTTACGTAAATTTATCTGTCATTCCTGTTTTATGACTCAGTTCGTCTTCACACTGTTACAGTATTTACAACACCAAGAATAATTTTATACTAAACAACAGGCTGTAGAGATTCAAAATTAGTGGTATGACTCACAACAGTTACAGTTTAAGTGGTATTATTTAGTTTAAGGAATATACTTGTTTCTGTCATTATATCATTTCTGACCTAATTCAGAGTATGAGCAAATTCACTGATCTGTTTTAGCTTCCCAATTTATAAAGTTACTGCAATTTTCTTCTCTGATAGTGTAGGTTGTGTCTACTGTCTATTTAAAGGACCTCCATAAGCCAGGTGTGGTGGTGCCTGCTTGTAATCCCAGTACTTGGGAGGCTGAGACAGGAGGATCTCAAGTTTGAGGCCGGCCTCAACAACTTAGTGAGGCCCTCTGCAACTTAGTGAGACCATGTTTCAAAATAATAAAATAGAAAATGGCTAGGGCTGTAGCTTAGAGGTAGAATGCCCCTGATTTCAATCATCAGCACAAATTAATTAATAAGTAAATAAATAAATAAGTAAACAAATAAATAAAGGGCTTCCACAGCCCATCATATCCAACACAAACTGCTATTGTGTTCCTAATTTCATTGAAAAACCTGATCCTTGATATAGCACAAGATTCTACTGCAATTTTCTCTAAATCAGCTCAAGAGTAGAAATTTGGAACAGCACTAAAACTTCATATGGAGACTGCAATGTCCAGATATTATTTTAGAATAGAATATTATTAATAACTCCATTTTATTAATGCTGTTTTATTTTGTTCTTATTTTATTTTAATTGATGTAGTAATTGTACATGTTTATAAGGTACAGTGTCATATATTGATACATGTATACTTTATGCAAGGATCAAATAAGAACAATTAGCATATCTATCACCTCCAGCATTTATCATTTCTTTGAGGTAAGAACATCCAAGTACTTCCTTAAAACTATTTTGAAATAGGTTTCTTGTAGATAATTTTCAACAAAAAGAAGTAACTTTCCTCAAAGGGTATTGGCTTTGAAAGCCAATTCATCAAAGTATGTAAGTTTAAAGTTCAAGAGAGGGAAACTGATGCGATGATGAGGTAGTCACACTGTTATTTTTGAGCCTTATAGTCTGACTCTTCCATACACAAATTATACCTTTTATTTGCCACTCTGCAAAAGTGAATTTCTTCTACATACAGGAAAAAATCTATAAAAAAAATTTGAAAGATAACAAGTGATGACAATTACATAACTGTCATTTGTATTGCCCCCTAAAGTTTGAAGACGTATTTCTAAAAGCCATTGTACAATAGAAAACCTTCTAAATATCAATAAATTAATGACATTATTCATAGAACTAGAAAAATAAGATGCATTTTATAGAACCAACACACACACACACACACACACACACACACACACACACACATACACATACACGAACAGCCAAAGAAATTTTGAGCAAATAGATCAAAGGCATTATGCTACCTGATGCTCCCTGACTTCAAAATGTACTCTAAAATATATATGGCACTCTATATAGCATAGTAATATAAAAGCAGACACAAAGGCCAATGGAACACAATAGAGAGCCTGGACTTAAACCCACACATCTATAGCCAACTGATCTATTACTGAGAATGCACTTTGAAAAAGGAATAGCCTCTTCAGTAAATGGTGGTAGAAAAATTAAATGTCTACATAAAAATAATAGAATTAAACAGTATCTCATCACATTGGAAAATCAGCTCAAAATGGATTGAAGGCTTAAATGTCAGTATGTCAAAAAGTCATCTGTCCCTTCATGGTCATTGTCCAACTATTCACAGTAGCTGAGATGTAGAAACAAACTATCTACCAACTGTGAAATGGATAAAGAAAATATGGTACAGATACAAAATAAAATACTAATAATATTCAGACATACAGAGTGAAATCTTGTTATTTGTAACTACATGGATGGAACTGAATATCATTAAGTAAAATAACCTAAAAAACAAGGTACAGAAAGACAAATATTGCTTGATATCCCTCATGTGAAATCTAAAAATGTTCAACTCATAAAAGTTGAAATTAGAAGGGCAATTACCAGAACATGTGAGAATAGAGATGTGGGGAGTATGGGGACAAGTCATTCAATTGGTACTAGGTTATAGTTAGATAGGAAAAAGAAGTTCTGGTATGCTACTTCACAGAAGGGCGATTATAGGTAACAAAAAAGTACTACATATTTCAAAAGACTAGAAGAAATTATTTTGGAGTTTCTCTCACCAAGAAATGATAAATGTTTGAAAAGATAGGTATATTTAACATGACTTATACATAACACAATCTATGCATGTACCAAAACATCAGATGGCTTTCCATAAATGTGTACACTTCTATGTCAATTTTTAAAAAGAAAATTCACACGTTTTACAAGAAGAAACAAAGAAAAAGTGGTGCTCAGAAAGTCTATGTAATTGTCCAATGCCACCTATTAAATAAATTGCATATCTGCCTATATATAATTCAGTATCAGTGTTTCTAACTTACTATGTCGTATCAACTAAATCAGACTACATCTTTCAATGTCTGATTAATCAGTATAGTACTTGATTTCATTTTCTCTGTTTTCCTGAATCCTTTTGGTCATTATCAGAAACAAAATTGTGATCAAGATGAAGTATGGGTCAACAGTAGCATGGAAAATTATCTAATCTTTTCTCCTTATGTAAGTGAAAAAGGGACACTAATAATAAGGAAAAGAAAAAAAACTAATTTGTTAAATTACAGACTCTCTGTGCTTCAGAGCTACATGACTCTACATAATTATACATCCCATTCTTTCTTGTCAACTAATTATATAATTTCAGAATTATTATAGTACAGCTGTAATTCTGACCGGATCCTAAGAATCCCAATTATTGTATAAAGCCCATATTTTATGGTATGTCTCTCTTTAAAACACAGAATAAAGCTGGGCGTGGTGGCGCACGCTTGTAATCCCAGCATTTGGGTGGCTGAGACCAGAGGATCCAGGTTCATGGCCAGTCTCAGCTACCTAGTGAGGCATTCCTCAACTTAGTGAGACTCGGTTTCAAAATAAAGAATAAAAAATAGGACTGGGGGTGTAGCTCGGAGGTAAAATGCCCCTGAGTTCAATCCCCAGTCATGCAAAAAAATAAAATAAAACACAGAATAGTATGCACAATTGGCTGCCAAAAAGCTAATAACATTCTAATATTATTTTGAATAATGTAAAGCAGGCATCTATTTCATTTGCTAAATGGAAATTTTGTTGCACCTTTCTTTTCTTGATTTAAGGATTATAAACATGTATCTTCAGATTACGTATTTTGATAGACCTTTATCCCTACATTGAGGGAGTTATATGAGATCCAACAATAATGAGAAGTTTTATATCTAAGCAAATTTAATGCTAACACCTTTTAAAATAATAAATTATTGTACATAATATATGTACTTAAGTGCTATTAATTTTATTCTAGCACTGAGTTCAATTTTGGATTCTCAAATTGTCTAATACGAAGAAAAAATTACTATTCTACTCAATACCACGTGACAAAGCTCTACACTTTATATATTAAACTGAATATGTTATTGTATCTAAAAGTTCCAGATGGAGTATTATTATTCATTATGGCATGATTTTAATACTACATGTTAGTAACAAAACAGTTATAGCATTAATTAGTATCAATATTAATTTAAATTTGATTCCTTAAGTGATCTACTTCAATAGCATAAGAATTTTGCCCTCATTGATATTCAACTCTTTTCTTCCTTAACCAGCAAAGTCAAAATTAGAATTTCCCACTAAGCATAATCATAGCTAAGATAATTATTTCATTGCTTTATTCCATATTTCAGAAAGAATAAGGTTTACATAGAAAATCAACATTCATAACTCAATATGCCATCATTTCCCATTAAATTAATGAAGAAATATTTTAAAAGGTGTCAACCACAGGCTTCAGTAGGAAATTTTTCTTATATCAAAAGTTGCAAAGTAGAATGAAATAGTGAATTCAAATGTCACACTTTAAAAATATTAATATCTGACTAAAATATGAATGAAAAAGAGCTAATGATTTTATTAAAATTCTCTAAAAATCAGATTTTCCAATGTAACTTATTAGTAAAATGACTTTGTTCTTTTTTAAAAAATAAAGATTATGAATTCCTTTTTTCTTATATGAAGTAAATAGCTAGTATCATTGTTGACATATTGATTACCCCTTGGGTCAGAGTTTATAAATTGAAATGTCTCCATATCTCAGGCCATACACAAAAATGTATGAATCAGACTAGTGTAAAATAATAGGTAGTAGTGAGGCTCCTGAAAAATCTCATCTCTAGAAGGTACTATTTTTGAGATAAGAAGGTTATAAAATACTCCTTAACCTTAGTTGTTTTTATTTTTTAAAAAATGTTAATAAGAACGACCTTGTCTAGTTATTGTGAGGATTTAAATATATAATGTACTTAATGAGCCTAACACAAGTGAAAGTTATAGAGAGTGACCTTAATATATAGTGAGACTATATACTCTGTTTTGCCAGGGGTATTCTCACATTTTTATTCCCCATCAAAATATACAAATATAGTATAGTATTATATTAATAATGAAGTAGAAGGAGTTGTAAGATAGCTATTAATCATTCTCCACTAGTGCTACCAGGCACTTCTTTTCCAATTTTCTTCTATGTATATTTTTTTCTAGATTCTAAGGTAATACTTGATCATTAATGGGATACTTGAATCTCTAATAAGTCCATAGAATACATGCTCTAACCTAATGTTTCCCTAATATTTCAGTCTAGGCAGGATCCAGAGAATAGATTTCAAATTCTCTCTTTGGAACCTTGCCTATCATACTACCTACATCATATATCTTTCTTTTACTAATCCTGAGACATCTAAATCAAATCAGGATTTGAATGAGTAAACTCAAAACTTGTATCACCTTGAGCTACACATTTGTCTTGATGTCTTTGAACCAGAAGTCTAAGATCAAATAAGGATTCAATGGAATGTGCTCCTAAAATATCTCTTATTATCTTAGATATACCCATATTAAAAACACGATAGGAATTTGCCAGTTGATGGATAGTTCTATTTTACACAATTAATATAAAGCTATACACAAATAAAATACATTTTGGAGAAACTATATACTACCCAATAATTTCAAAAGTTCCTCTATGTGTGTTTCAGCTTGTTTGCTATGTGTACAATTTCAACACTTAAAACAAAAATTAAGCCGGGCGTGGTGGCGCACGCTTGTAATCCCAGCATTCGGGAGGCTGAGACCTGAGGATCCGGGTTCGCGGCCAGCCTCAGCTACCTAGTGAGGCACTCCACAACTCAGTGAGACTCTGTTTCAAAATAAAGAATAAAAAAAGGGGGCTGGGGGTGTAGCTTGGAGGTAGAATGCCCCTGAGTTCAATCCCCAGTACCGCAAAAAAAAAAAAAATAAAAAAAAAAAACAAAAAAAACCAAAAATTAAGCCAGATGTGGTGGCACATGCCTGTAATTCCAGTATTTGGGAGGCTGAGACAGGAGGATTGCACGTTCAAGGACAGCCTCAGCAAATAGTGAGACTCTCATCAACCTAGCGAGACCCTGTTTCAAAATAAAAATAAAATAGGGCTGGGAGTGTAGCTCAGAGGTAGAATGCCTGGGTTCAATCCCTAGGACCACAAAAAAATTGTATCTGATATTCCAGTCTCCTTAATATAGAAATTATATCTAATAACTTTCACTGACTTCTAATAAAATCTTGGCAAAAAGTCAATGCTATTGCTTACTACCAAGTATTGAACAATAAACTTTAATCAGTCTGTTAACTCATTTCTCTCTATCATAGACGTTTGTTATAGATATCTGTGGTAATAGCTTTGAAGCAATAAGAATATAGAATGGCTAACCAATTACCACAGTCTTTCCCTGTTGACAATTACCTTCAATATTATGGTAATTTATTTGTGAAATAATATAATTATTGCACGGAATACTTTAAACTCAAAGGGCAGTATGATGATTTAATCTACCATACAAATCAATCTTAAAAGCTGATATATTGAAGATGTTGTGGATAGGCAACTGTGAGACAAGAAATCAAATTCCAATTCAGATGTGGTTCAATCCTTCTTCACATTGAACCTTCCAGACTTGTCTCCTTCCTTCCACTCTCATCCACCTTAACAAGTCTTTCACACGCTTTTGATTTATTCTTTCATAATAACTATTGTAAACCACTATTTCATTCAGTTTTTTTTCCTTCAATGAACAATGAAGAAAGAAAAATTTTACCATGGCATTCTTAGAAATGAATGCTACTCACACACATACACACACACAAACCCACACACACATTATCTTCCAGAACTCGTCTTGAACCAGTCAACATGGTGCTCAGTACTTTTCTGACACACTATGATTTGTCGTATTCTCAGAATGTTTCAAACATATACATTTATACCTCTGTACTTTTCTCAGCAAAATACCTCACCCAAGAATAATCACATCTACACATTCTAATATGTTTCTCATCCTTAAATGACCAATGTCTCTACTATCTCTTTGAATAGATTTTTCATTATCCTCACAATAGAAATGACCATACTCTGTTCTCGGTATTTTATAGACTCTTTACAGATGTGTTCAGATCTTTTGCTTGATGTTATGAATTAGTTGCATACAAATTTTTCATTGAATTGAATATAGGCTCCCCCAAAACACAAATATCTATGTTAATTACCATTATATCTTCACTGACTAATCTATTGGCACACAGCACATGCTTCAGATACCTTGAAAACCCAGGAAGTTGGTTGTATAGAATCATAAGATACCATATAGGGAAAATAAATACTTCATGCAATGTTGGCCTGTGATCACCAGAAGCCAAATTTGTTTATTTATATTCATTCATTTATCAATTTTCAAATATAAGCTTCTGAATATTTGTAGTAATTACATATCTCTATATTTCAAAGAACTGCTTCACAAAGTAAGATGTTGACCCTTTTTATGTATTTGTTATTTGTATTGAAAATGGCATACATTGATCTGGTAGAGCCTGAAAACCTCACTACCATTACACTTATTTTGAAATCTCAACCATTATATATCTTTTTTATACTTGTAAAAACACTCGAGACTTGGCTATAAACACATGTTGCTGAGGAATACAAGTCATCCGTATTGACTCCCACAGTTTTAGCCACAGACTCACTGCCAAGTATTGCTTGATTCCCAGGGAAGACATTATGTGAGCATGTAGTTTCATAGTATAATTTTCATATTTATGAAAAAGTATGTTGGCTGAGCAATGAAATAACAACATTGTGTCAAAGCAAAAGAGAATAAGTACTTTTCACCACTTCCCTCCTCAGTGCTTTGCTATAATTTCCAAAAAATCATATCCCTCCACTCATTTCGTTTCTGGGACAGGATATTGTAAGTCAAAAGTTGTTCCCAAGAGATCAACAAATCTAGACTAAAAACTATCTGGAACCTTAACTCTGTAACTTCCTGAAGGCTGAATAAGGCAGCCATATTCAGTATGTATGCATACTAGTTATTATCTAAGAAGTATCATTGAGAAGAAAGAAGATGTTAAAATATACTCAAAAACATCTTGGAGAAATTTCTCATTAAATAATAACTACAGAATCTGACCCTGACTAACATAACTTTATAAAGATAGTCTGTATGACATTTGTAGGTTGGTGTAGACAATTACTAGTAATGTAGTATTTCTATTCCAAAGACTATTTTGGACTTTTCCCAATAAGCAAATTCCACTGAGCACCTGGAAAAATTTCATATCTTAGTTAAATAGACTTGATATTTAGTAATCATCCACAATAATCATATTTAGATTTTGTATATGAGTAAATGGATATCTAAGTGTTCTGTAAATATTGCTTCATTTTAACCCACCTTCCAGGGTTGTATGGAAATATTTATGATTGAATATAGAGGACTTATACTTTTTCTTGAAGACAACTTTGGAATTCATCAGTGAATTTTACTGAATTTAAGAAATAACTCTCCATGACTGAAAAGCTTTAAAATATTCATGAAAATTATTCATAACTATGTTTTTCATTGTCCACAACTTCTCTGAGATTCAGAGAGTAGAGAATATTAAAAAGTTTTGCAAAAAATCATGATTATGGTATGATACATTAAGTTTCACTGTACAAGAATCAACGATCCACCATCAACTTATGAAGTTAAGAGTGCTTCATATTGTATATCCTCTACTCTTCAAATGTCTGAAATTACAATGGAAATGGAAATAAAAACACATTTTTATGTTACCATGGTAAAAATCAGATGTCACTTACAAAATGCTTGAAATAAGATCCATATTTTTAAATATGCCTAGGAATTAATGGGCTTCATGCTGTGGGATTTAGGAGGTATGACTTACATATCTTTGTATGTTCTACAGACTAAACAGGTGGTTAATAAATATCCATATGAAGGAATAGGACAAAGAAGTAGGGGAGGGATATTTTTAAAATAGCATTGTACCATTTGTTAACCAATAACTCTGTGCCAGGAACTATGCTATTTACTTCATTTTCATTATCCTATGTATTCTTTACAACAATCTGAGAAGGTAAAAAGTACTAATAGAGAAAAAATATTTATTTATGAGATGGCATAATATATTTATTAGCAGAACCTGAATTAGATATTACGTAATTATCAATGTGTATTAACAGACTATGAGAAGGAAACCAAAATCAGAAAGATAAGTGGGAAGAAACAATGAAATAAATGGCCTATTTTCAACTTGAATCATGCATCGGTATGATCTTAAATATTCTTACAATTTTTGTATAATGTTAATGAGAAAATATGTGTATAGAAAGTTAAACTTCTATAAACTTAAAAGTACAGAATTCAATAAAGCCACTCTCCTCAAATCTTTTCTTTTCAGAAGATGCTATTACTAAGCATATCTTCCATGAAAAAAACTCCTTTGAGGTAACCTCATTCCAAAAATACATAGCTATTTTTAATAGCCCAAGATCTAGAGTGGTATAATGTCCCCCCCAAGCACACATACATCATCCTCATACACATACTCAACTTATTCACATATAACAATAATCATAGCTGATGTCAATGGTATTTTCTTTCTAGAGAGGTCTGAGAAGTATATCTTATTTTATTTTTTTTGTGGTACTCAGGGGCATTCTACCTCCGAGCTATACCCCTAGCTCCCCAGCCCTATTTTTTATTCTTTTATTTTGAAACAGGGTCTCACTAAGTTAAGGAGGGCATCACCTGGATCCTCTGATCTCTGCCTCCCAAATGCTGGGATTACGAGTGTGCACCACCATGCCCGCCTCTGGGAAGTATATTTATTTATTTATTTATTTTATTTTTATTTTTATTTTTATTTTTATTTTGCGGTACTGGGAATTGAACTTAGGGGCATTCTACCTCTGAGCTATACCCCCAGCCCTATTTTTTATTCTTTATTTTGAAACCGAGTCTCACTAAGTTGCGGAGTGCCTCACTAGGTAGCTGAGGCTGGCCGCGAACCCGGATCCTCCAGTCTCAGCCTCCCAAATGCTGGGATTACAAGCATGCACCACCACGCCCGGCTGGGAAGTATATTTAAATTCCTTAGAATAGAGTAGGGTTAATTTAGATTGAACACAATTTAGATTTCAGGCAAAAAATAAAATTTACTAATTTTGAGATTAAAAAAAAGGTTGTGTTTTCTGTAGAACATCATTTTCTCTTCTTGAAAAGTTCAATAACACTGACAAGTTTGGCCATCATATTTCAATGCAGTGCCCACCTATTTGAATTGCAATTTACTTAATTCATATATTTGAATCATCTAGTTAGTTCATTGGAATACCAATCATATCAGCATATGATCTGATTAAAACTTAGTTTTATGTTATGTACAAATGAATATTTCTGATAAATTTTGAACATTCCCACTCGTGTTTTTATAATCAAGTTAAAATATATCATGTCTTCTATTTAATCTCATTTGCATCATAGCAATACAATTATATTAGCACATTTTAGGATTTCAGTGAGATTCTTGAGTTAGAAAAGTGGAAGATACACAGATCTTCAAATTGTCTTTATGACATATTATTTATTTCAATAATGATATTTTGTACTTACATATTTCAATGAATTTAAGTATTTTTCCAGACCAATCTTTCATATCCTTTCAATTTAACATGAATTTCACATAAATTATATTTGATAGGACACAATATAAATTCATGTTTTAGCCGTTTAAATCATTTTTGAGGAAGCAAGAATCCATTTCCTCTATAACTTACAAACTCAATCCTTCATATAACTGAATGTAAATTTACAGTTCACGAAATTTGAAAGATCTTAAAATTGGTTAGTATGGTTATTTGACAGTAATGATAGAAAATATTGTTATTTCCAAACACAATAGATCACTAGAATTTCTTCTCATTTCCATAATTCAAGTAGTTTATATCATGTTTTTAAATATTTGATACAGCTGTTTTCTATCTAATCAAATACAGCTTACATATAGTTGATAAGGCAGCATTAAAACCTGACACATTAGTGATCAATTGGGAGAATTCTCTTTGGTAAATATAGGTAATATATATTTGACTATACAGAAGCCACAATTAAATTATGAGTGCATAAGTTTCATGAAAATACACTGAAGAGTTTTAACTTTATAAAACATGGGTTGGTAGGAATGTTGTAGAACATTAGACCTAAAAACTTGACATGCATTTAAAGCACATTTTTTGTGTGTGTGTGTGTGGTACTGAGGTACCCAGGGGCATTCCACCTCTGAGCAAAACCCCCAGCCCTATTTTTTATTCTTTATTTTGAAATAGGGTCTCACTAAGTTGTGGAGGGCCTCACTAAGTAGCTGAGGCTGGCCGCGAATCTGTGATCCTTCTGTCACAGCCTCCCAAGTACTGGGATTACAAAGGTGGCTGACCACACCCAGCCTATAGCACATTTAAAAATCTTATTCATTGGATGTTAGTAATAACTGAAAAGTGCCAATACACTCACATTTATTTTTATCCATCCTGCAACTTTAAAAATAGATATTTAAAAGCCTACAATTAAATATTTAAATTAAATAAAATATTTTGTGTTTACATATCAATAAAGAATTAATTTTATTAATAAATATATGAAAGCTTTTTAAAAATTATTTTCCATGTCATTTAAATGTGTTATAGTGTGTTTATAGTATTTAAGTATATTGCTAATTGGTTTTAATAACTGATAAATATGTTTATTTTTAATATTTATACATGGGAATTGATAGTAGGTATTGGTCTCTTAATATTTTGTCATGGTATTAAACAAGTAATATTTCTGTTCTGAATATTTTCACTAAGTCATACATCCTAAAAAATTTATTAAAATATGACTGAGTTCATTATAAAATAACCCATGTTTCTTGGTATTCTCTCCCATTAGAATGTGGACTTCATCTGAGAAGTAGTTTAGAGTTTTTTGTTGTTGTTGTTTTCATTGTTGGATTCTCAGTACATGAAAGAGTGTTTGCAGAACAAGTGTTTCTATTTCCTCTATCATTGCTATGTTATCAATATAGCAGTCAAAACCCATTATATCATATACCAAAACTATAATTATAGATTTTCTGTTTTGCTGAGAGTAAAATTATGTCTTTTAAACTCTAAAATTTGTTTCCTTCACTTTCAGTTCCTTACCCTCAGGATCTACCTGTCTTTCTCTCGAATTCTTTTTTCAGCCCTAAAGACCTCTATTTTGGGTTTTTTGTTGTTGTTGTTTTTTTCTTTTGAGAGGGAGAGAGAAAGAGATCAAAATAGACACAGTCCTTGAAAATTTTGCACTCATTTCTACTGTGCAGAACACTATTTTCCCTAACAGTTACATATTTTCTCTCATTTTTATTTATTTATTTATTTATTTATTTATTTATTTATTTATTTATTTATTTATCTAATCTTGCATTACTGGGGATTACTTGGGCATTCTACCTCCGAGTTACATCCCCAGCCCTATATTTTTATTCTTTACTTTGAAATAGGGTCTCACTAAGTTGCGGGGGGGCCTCACTAAGTAGCTGAGGCTGGCCAGGAACCCGGATCCTCTGGTCTCAGCCTCCCAAGTACTGGGATTACGAGTGTGTGCCACCATGCCTGGTTCTTCTCTCACTAAAAAACAATGTTTTCTCAAATTTCACCTTGTTGGTAAGGCTTTTCTTGACTTCCCCACTTAAATCACAGTGCTCCATCATCACTACTTCACCACCTTGTCTTCTTCTTTCTTCTGTGAAATATATTTTTCTCTGTGTCACTGATATGCACCTTATGTATGTATGTATGTATGTATGTATGTATAGCTGTCTTTTCCTATAAGAAGGTGTAATCCCCAAGGACAGGGGTTTTATCTGTTTTGTTCACTGCCATATGTTCAGTATATAGAATAGTGCAAGGCCTGGATTAGGCACTCAATACCAAACAATAAACAAATGAAATATTTATACCTAATAAAAAATGTTGTATTTGAACAACCAGTGGATTCATAATAGCACTGGTTTTTCAAGCTGTAGATTTTGATTTGGGACAAGGCTTTGAAGTCATAGTTATATCAGTAAGAATACCAAATTTACTCAATTAAAAGTCATAAAATGTTGGGAAAGTCACATAACTTATATGTTCTTCAGCTATCCACCTATAAGGTATTGCTAATGATAATAATAACTACTTCAGAGGCTGATGGGAGAGTGAAATTGTGTGTGGAGAGTACTTTGCATTGTACTTTTAACCTGTCCCTAATGATTATATTTTCCAATATTGTTTGTTAATGGAAGTTTTCATTTCTTACCACAGTCCAGGGCTACCTCTTTGTCAAAGCTCTCTCTTTTACACTTCATCTTTTGTCAAGTTACACTATCATCTCTGTATAGTACCAAGACTGATAAATAATAGGGAAAGTTACCTGAGTGAACAATTGCTCAATGATCAAAATCTTCATCCACTGTTTTAGAGCTTGAGTTATTTTTTTCTTATTGTAAATTCCACTTATTTATGCAATTCCAGGACTTAAAGAGGTAGCACAGCTACCCTTCAATGGATATTCAGCAAGAAAGTATCCACAGCAGCTATCTGGAAATGCCTTTTCTTTCAATATCCCATGAGTAAACTCATGCTATCGTAATTAAAATGAGATAGATTGTGTAGAAGCTGGTCACCATAGAGACTGTTAAGTGTAGAAACAGTATTTTTATATCCAAATTAGCTATGATGAGGAGTCATAGTTATGCTCATTCCAGCACATAAACACACACATGCATGTATGTGAACACACACACACTAATAAGGCTCATACAATACTCCTAAAAAATATGCAATTTGGTTTGGAATACTTTTCCTTTCCAAAATAAATATCATCTCTTAATTTAAATCTAAATTATAGTTCTTGATTTTAATTTCTACTTTGTATCATAAAATTTGAAAATTAATTTACACAGTCTGAACTAGGCTCCTGTAGAGATAATTACTAAATTAATATCAGGGTATTTTTTTCCCTAAAGGAAATTAGCACTAAAAAAATAGTTACAAATTTTAATGTTAGTTAAACATGGAATTACTCCTAACCTTTCTATTAATGAAGAGAAATTCTACTAATGAAAACCAGCAAACTAAATACTATGTTTAGGAAAGTAATTTTCTTGCTCACCATGCTACAACATAAAAGGAACAAAACATTCATATTTTAGCTAACATGTATATGACACAATTTCCAAAGGCCTAGTCATTTCCTAATATGATACGTGTAGTAACATGATACATTTTAGAAGATGCAGGTGGAATGTGCCTTTTGTAGTATTTAATTAAGTGTGATTTTCATTTTTTAAACATAGTAAAATTAATCTTAACTCATGCTGTGGAAAAAAGAAACCTACACAAAACTAAGTAAATCCCTAATCTAATAAATATTTTATATTATTATTTAATGAAAACTCTCATTTCTAATAGGCACACTTCATCTATGAAATTTTATTGAAATTCACTATTCTGAACAGGAAATATGTACAAAAAAGAAGCAAATAAAATTCACGTAAAATAATTTTTGTTACAACTAAAACAAAGTTATAGAAATATCATCTGAAATTACATGGAATATTAGTGTATTTTTCTAGAATTTATTCTGAAATCAATTTCAGGCAGAAATGACTTTCAAAATAAAAAGAAAAATGTGTTGTTCTGTGTAGATCAGATGAACTCTTCAACATCACTTCACATAAAAAAAAGAAAAAAGCCCCCCAAAATGCAAGAGATAATTACCTGCAGAAGTGACATAGTATTTTAAGCCTGTGGACAAGGGAGTACACTCTGGAGAATAAGACTACCTCTGTGTAATAAATTGCAATATGAAGGAGTCCAATTGTTTGCACACTATCCATACCAATAATTTAATTTGCACTGTCAGACAGGATGCAGTTCAGGTACACACCATTTAAAAATAATTGCTTAAAAATTCAGATTTGCATTATGCTCAAAGGAGGAGTTCTCATTTATTTAAGAATTTCTTTAGAGAATCCCTTGAACTAGTAAGATACATTGCTGTATGAAAACAGGGTGTACTTTAAAGAAAAATTTCCCCTTCGATTTTTTAGTACCATCTCTTTTTCTGCTTCTTTTTAAAGTTTTTTTACACAAGGTTTTAAGATGGCTCATATTACTTCAGGTCAAAAGTAATATAAATCTAAGCCTTTCTTCTCTTTTGCTTCCTGACTCATAATTCTTCTGGCTTGTCTCATGTAGTACCATAAGAGTACATACCACAAATGACATATGAATGAGATTGTGTTGTCATCATCTTAAAATATATAATTTTTGTTAAAAATTTTTCAGACTTCAGGAAGTAAAATATTTTAAAATTTTCATATCTTATATTTATCGATGATAATGTTTTCCCAGTCAATAAATGAAGTCATTATCACCAGGTTCCCATAGAGTTAACCATGCCCAAAAGATTTGAATTCTGATTCCAAATAGGACCGACTAACACCCTATGGAAAAAGTCTTGCCTCCACACTCCTTGCTCTTTTTCCCAAAGAAAACAACTATATACAACACACAACACAACACACACACACACACACACAGCTATATAACTATACTAGATAATGAATACAAACAGACACATACTCTGTTAGGGAGCTCACATTTCAATAAAAGAGATCAGATGGATAGCTGTGTGAGTAATTTTCCCTCTCTGTGGCTTTATCCTTGGGTAAGTGCAATTCACTTGGCATGGGATCAAAAGCATGGAAAAAAATTGCAATCTGTCCAGCCTGGGTAGTAAAAATCTCATTTTAAAAATTATGACATGCATATGTAACTTATTAGACTACTGACATTGATATTTTACTACTTCAAGTCAATTATAAAAACTTTACATCTATTTAGGTTCCTTTACTGTCATGAATTTTAAAATGTAATTTTCTTCACTATTTCCTCTCTATACATTGGTTTGTTTTAACCATTAACTATCACTTAAGTAACTCCTGAGAAGAACTCTATTCATAATAATAAAATCTATTACATGTACCTTTTTTGTGCCTATTTCAATTTTATTATGTTTATGAATTCAAAAACTTCTTTTTTCACTTCCTCTATTTTTAGAGATCTTCCTTTAGTCATTTTTCAAAGGAATAATTTTATTGCCTTTTTCATTACAGAAGTATTTTTGCCAGATATTGAATTTAAAATTAGCTGTAATTTTTCTCTTGTTTTCAGAAGAGTCGTTATGATTTTTTTCTTGGTGTGGATTTTTTTGTTCTCAATTCATATTTTAATGCTTTTTACAGTCTCACTATCTTTATCCTGTTTTTTCTTTTGTTCTAGTTGCACAGATGTTGGGTCTTTTGTGATTTTCCCGCAAGTCCCTAAGGCTTTGTTCATTTTCTTTTTATCGATTTATATTCTTTCTCTGGTTTAGGTTGTGAAAATTCTATTAATCTGTTATCTGATTCACTGATTCTATGCTCCGTCATCCCCACTCTACTATTAAGACAATTTTGCAAATTTTTTTTAGTATTGTATTTTTAATTTATTGTATTTTAGTTCCCTAAATCCTATTTAGTTATTTTTATAACTTCTATTTCTTTAGTGAGATTCATAACTTTTGTTTTAAGAAAAGTCATAACTGATTATGTTATAATTTATGATGGCTTCTTCATATCCTTATAAAATAATTTTAATATATGTTTCATCTTGAAATTGACTTGTTATGAGCTGAATTTTATCCCCCCAAATTCTTATATTTAATCACTAACCTCCAGTAACTCAAAAGGTGATTGTATTGGGATACAAACTCTCTTAAAAGGGAGTTAAGTTCAATGAGGCCATTAGGGTTGGCCCTAACTCTATATGACCTGTATTCTTAGGAAAAGAGGAAATTTGGATTCAGATGAGTACAAAGAGAAGACCATATGAAGACACAAAGACTATCAATCACAAGGTAAGGAGAGAGGTCTCAGAAGAAACCATCTTTACTAACACTTTCATCTTGGATATCTTGCCTCCAGAACTAAGAGAAAATAAATGTGCACAGTAAGCCTGCAACAGTCAGTTTTCAGTATAACAAGTGATATTCAGTTGGACCATAAACATTTTGGGTATTACTTGAGACTCTATATCTAATTTTATCCTCTTTGTGTTTGGAAGGTGGGGGTTGGTAATAGGGATTGAACCAGTGACATTTTGCCTCTGAGCTTCACCCCCAGCCCTCTTTCTTCTTTTCTTAATTTAATTTTTTATTTTTGGGATATAATCTTGCTAAGTTGCCAAGAATAGCCTCAAACCTGTGGCCCTCCTCAAATATTGGGATTACAGTTATTTGCCACCATGCCCAGCTTTCATCCTCTTTTTTAGCAGGTTAAAGTGTATGCTACTGCACTCTTGCAGAAGGTTCATGTGGAAGCTTAGCTTTTCCCTTGTTGTTAATTACATCTCCAGTAAAAGTGGAATACTGATTTCAATCGCCTCATTGCCTCTAGGTGACTGTAAGATCACCTGCATGCTTGGCCATGTTGCTACCAGAGGAGTAAAAGCAGAGAATTAACTTATACTGTTTTGTTACTTCAAGATAGGGGCACAAGTTAGTCTTCCCATTGACATCATGGAGGGAAAGAAAAATGGGGTACTGATGAACCTAGCTTCTTACCACATTGCTCTGCCATGTTCATGCCAAGTTCAAGTGAGGCTAAGCTTCACACTGGTCCCTAATGAATCCAATAGTATAGGATAATTGGGAATGTTAACTTGTTGCAGCATGTACCACCTTCTTCAGTCTTCATCCTTGATGTAAGAGGAGAGATTCACCTCTCCACTGGCAGAAAATATTATAAAACAATGATTATAATTATCCTCAACGAGCCGGGCGTGGTGGCGCACGCTTGTAATACCAGCATTCGGGAGGCTGAGACCGGAGGATCCGGGTTCGCGGCCAGCCTCAGCTACCTAGTGAGGCACTCCGCAACTCAGTGAGACTCGGTTTCAAAATAAAGAATAAAAAAAAAGGGGCTGGGGGTGTAGTTCGGAGGTAGAATGCCCCTGAGTTCAATCCCCAGTACCGCAAAAAAAAAATAATAATAATAATTATTCTCAACGAAGTGAAACAAAACGTGTTTTCAGCGCATGAAAACTTCAGAAAAGGGAATTCTCAAAAGAAAAACAGAAGCAATGAAAAAACAAAATAAAAGTTCTGGAATTCAAAACTGCAATTTCTGAAATTCAGAAAAGGCTCAATAAATTGAAAAGCAAACTGGACATGAAAGAGATTGAAGATATAGTTATGCAAATGATCTAAACTGAAGAACAAAGAGAAAAACAATTTCAAAGAGAAATCATCAGAAAAACGTTAGATAATATCAAATGGTAAAATATATGTGAAATTGGAATACTACAAGTAGAAGAAAGAGAATAGAATCGAAAAATAAGTAAATGAAGATTAAAACATTCCACAAGTTTGATGAAAAAACAGACATTTTAAATATGATACTATGAATTTCAAGCAAAATAACAGTTAGAAGCCTATGATGAGTAACATCGTAGTCAAACTATTAAAAGTCAAAAAAGAGCAAATCTTGAAAGTAACAAGACAAAAGAACATACCACATACAGGGGCGCAAGAATGATACAATAAGTAGTTCATTTCTCATCAGAAACCATGGAGACAAGTAGAGAGTGGAACAAAATCTTTAAAGTACTGGGAAGAAAAAAAGTTGTCAACTCAAAATTCAATAGGCAAAAACAAAAATCCACTCAAGAATTAGAGTATAATAAGGACACTTTAAAATAAAGGATTAAATATTTTGGCCATAAAGTGATAAATGTTTGAGAAGATAAATATGTTTAATTTGATTATACTAATGTATGTGCATATAGAAACATTACATGGTACCCCATTAGTGTATATACTTGTTTGTTTTTATATGTAAGTTTAAAAATATATTCTAGAAGATACTAATAAATGAAAATTAAGAGAAACAACTATCAGTTAACCTGCAGTCAGTACAAGAATTTTTTAAAAATATATGAATGTTAATAGGTCACAGGTAAAAAGAAATAGGTTAAAACTCAGAAATTTAGAAAAGAATGAAGTACATCAGAAATATTTAAATATATACGTAAGAACTAAAGACAGTAGTTTTTCTCTTTTACTTCACAATTCTTTTAAAATCATTTAATGGATTTAAAAAACTAAAAATTTTAACATTGTTCTGTGGGGTTTTAATGTACATGGATATAATGTTTATATCAACTATAACATAAAGGTGATATGGGTGTGTAAGGTGGATATATGTCAATATTTTATTTTAAAAATATTCAAATGATCCAAAATATATAAAATACTACTAAGTTCCTTGACTTAAGATTTATTTATAGAAAACTACACACAACAATGGCAAATTACTCATTAATTAAAAGTATATTTATAGAACACACAATATTCTGGGTCATAAAACAAATTCAATAAACTTAAGATTAAAATCAGTCAAAACATGTTTTTGAATCACAATGTAATTAAACTTTAAATAAATATAACAAAATCCAGAAGCCCCCAAATTTATGATTAAACAACTGATTTCTGAACATTAATTTAATTAATGTAGAAGTCAAAGAAAAATTAGAATATAAACTGACTAATGATAATGAAAATAGAGTACATTTAAATCTGATTGTTATAGATAAAATATAGCTTAGAGTGATTGTTATAGCATTTAATGCCTGTTTTAGTAAAGAGTAAAGCTTTTAAATAGGTAGACTAAATATAAAACTAAATAGAAAAATAAATTCAACCCTGACTAACTAAAAGAAAGGAAATAAAAAGGAATTAATTTACATGATTAATTTAAATAACTTAAGGTATCAAAAACAGAAAAATAGAGAAGAGTAATAAAATAAAATCTGATTATTTGAAAAATCAATAAAATAAAAACTCCTCTTTCCAATATCTTTAAGAAAAATAGAGAAACCTTAAGAGGGGAAAAGAACTGGAGATGAGATATCATCACATATCTTTCAGACATTAAAAGCAAAAGATTTATGAAGAAGTTTATGTAAATATATTTTATAACATAGATTAAATTAGAAATTTAATTAAAAAATATAAATCATAAAATTTTCTCAATTTGTAAACCTTATAGGAATTAATAAAATTCAAATTTTAACTAAAACACTTCCAATTAGAAAAATATAGATACTGATGTCTTCTCTAGTGAATTTTAACAAATATTTAAAGACATAATACTAATCTTAGAAAAACTTGTTCAGAAAACAGAAAAACAAGGAACAATTCCTAAATCATTTTCTGAAACCAGCATTAACCTGATTCCCAAACCAGGTGAAAATAAAACTAGAAAACTTCATACTAATATCTCTTGTAAGTATGGATTTTAAAAAAAAGTAGAACCACAATTGACTCATTCACTAGAATGATAAAAAATTAAAGCAACTCAATAATTAATCAGTTAAAATGGAAAAAAAATATGCTATGTTCATACCATGTGTTTCCATGCAGTAAAAGAAAAGTACATACAACATAGATGATCTAGAAAATGTCATGCTAAGTGTAAGAAAGTAAACATAAAAACTAGACACAGCATAATTCCATTTACAGTCTTGAATCACTTATTGATATGGATACCTTCTGAGAAAGGTATAATTAGGCAATTTATGCATTGTGAGAACATCATTCAGTCATCATGGCCTTTTGATGTGATCTAGAGATGTGGTAAACACAAAATATATGAGGCTGTTGCCTGCTTATTGCATATTGCTTTACAGTAAACATTTTTATAAGCAAGAGTACACTATGAAATAAAAATATAGGCCGGGCGTGGTGGAGCACGCTTGTAATCCCAGCATTCGGGAGGCTGAGACCGGAGCATCCAGGTTCGCGGCCAGCCTCAGCTACCTAGTGAGGCACTCCGCAACTTAGTGAGACCCTGTTTCAAAATAAAGAATAAAAAATAGGGCTTGGGGGTATAGCTTGGAGATAGAATGCCCCTGAGTTCAATCCCCAGTACCGCAAAAAAAAATCTATATATAAAGTGTAGTAAGTATGTAAATCAATAACAATCTCTATTATTATTATTATTAATTATTATCATACATAATTACATGTATTATATTTTTATATAATTGGCTTTGTACATAAGAGGTTTATTTATACCAGCATCACAAAAACATGCAAGTAATGCATTATACTGCCCTACAATGGTTTTATCTCTAAAAATGTTAGGAAATTTTTAGCTCCATTATAGTCTTATGGTAACACTAATGTATATGGAGTCTGTCATTGACTAGAAATATCATTATGTGACACACCACTACATACAATATTTTAGAAAAGGCATAACTATTGTGACAGAAAACAGATTGCTGATGGCTAAGGATCAAGAATCAGAGGGGGATATCAAATGTGAAAGGTAATAGTATATAAACTTCAACTTTTTAGAGTAATAAAAAGTTGTATATACTGATTATTGTGAAAGTTACATGGTTGCATAAAATTACAAAAACTTGTCAAATAATTCAGTCAAACTCATGAATTTTATTATATGTAAATAGCACTTCAATATAAAATAGAAAAACTATGCTAAGTAATTACCCACTGATTTAAGAATTAGTAGATTAAAAGATAGTAAAACCTGAAGGGATTATTTCCATTTTCATACTTCATCCACATCTACTAGGCCATATTTCCTATTAAGTTAAGCAACAATTTTTTGAAGTGTTATTCCTTCTTGATGTGTTCTTTGCAGTATTTCTATAAAAAACTGTTAATGAATCCCAGCCCACACAGTAATATCAATGCCCATACAGTCAGCCAGAGCTCTTTCAATATCTAAAATTGCCATAATTAATTTGGATTTCAAATTAACTATATAAATGTGACAACACATCTGTCTCAAAACCAAGAGAAAAATATTTTCAAGAGTATTGCTTCCTATGGTCATAGTTTTAAGTAAAGTATATTTAGAATATTAATAAAATAATAACTTCTTAATAGTTGCTTTCTAAAAGCAGAAATCCTTAACAACACTAGTAACAAAGAAAATGTCTGAAAATGCAGAAGTATAAAGTCTGTTTTTAAATATTGTTTTATCATATTAATCCTGATTCAAAAAACAATCCAATATTTTCCCAATTTTATATTAAAGCTTATAATGAGGTTTTCTACTAAAGAAACTCTGACAATTTACCTAAATAGAGTAAAGGGATCAGGGATCAGTTGAGGGTATAAACCCAAACAAGGTACAGAGAAGTGAAAGAGAGATAGCAGAAGCAACATTTTACACAAAAGCAGAAAGAGGCACAAAAGCAGTAATTATTTTTTTTTTTTTTTTTTTTTTTTTGCGGCACTGGGGATTGAACTCCGGGGCATTCTACCTCCGAGCTACACCCCCAGCCCTATTTTTTTTTTATTCTTTATTTTTGAAACCGAGTCTCACTAAGTTACGGAGAACCTCACTAAGTAGCTGAGGCTGGCCGCGAACCCAGATCCTCCGGTCTCAGCCTCCCAAATGCTGGGATTACAAGCGTGCGCCACCACGCCCGGCTGAAAAGCAGTAATTATTTTAACAGAGCACAAAAGTTAAATCCTAAACTGTTGGTGAGAGGATCAAGAGATAAATAACCAGAATTCTTATTGGCAACTTCTGAAAATGCATGAGAATTTGTTTCACCAGTTACTTTTAGGACTGGGGGAGATTCATTGTGAAAACTGAAGGATTAATTAGAAAAAGTAGTTAGGTTTTTTTGTCTCCTATTCTAAAGCCATCTTGCAACTTTCCCTCCCCAACAAATACCCCAATTTTGCTCAGTAGAACGCTGTGGGTTTATTTTCTGAAAAAAGTAAAATGCATTTTTTAATTGAGGTTCACAAAACAGATGATTGGAACATTGGAGTTTCATACTTAAAACAAGGAGGTTAAAGGAAAGCTTAACATATTAAATGATGTGTTCTTCATATTTCTTCCCTCATCCATTTACTAGGAATCTGGCATCTGAGGATATATTATCCTACCATGATTTAGGAATAATGTTCCCTGGGAAAACTGATTACTCCAAGAAGAAAATACTTGAATATATTGATAACATGAGTTTCTCAAGGAAACAACCCAGTCAAATCGACCTAATGTGAAAATGACAATGAACAGACCTGACTCATATGCACAGAACTTCTACAGAGATTTTTATTGGCCAGAATTTGATATGAAAGTAGCCATATCATTAGCTATTTGGAAAATATCTAATATAAAAAAGAGAAAAAGCAGAGTAAAACAGCACTTAGGACACAAAACAATATGCCAGAAGAAAATTTAAGAACTGCATATAATAATGTATAAGTGAAAAGAATATGTTATTTTATTAATCAAAAATAAGAAGCCACAACAATAATCTTCAGAGAACCAAACATTAAACTTGGTAATTAAAATTTGAGGTATGAAAAATTCAATGGAAGTATTGAAAGATAAAAAAATGTTATTTTCTAAATACTAGAATTAAAAGACAGTGAGATACAGATTACAAAGTTGCAGGATACAAAATAAACCATAAAAATCAATACTGTTTCTATGCATAAATAGAGAGCTAACTGAAAAAAAAACAATCAAGAGAACAATCACATTTAAAATAATAACAGAAAGCAAAATGCCTAGGAATAAATTTAACCAAGGAGGTGAAAGATTTCCAAAAAGAAAATTACAAACCATTGATGAAAGAACTCAAAGAAGACACAAATAAATGAAGAGATATCCCATGCTTATAGATCGGGAGAGTAATTAATGCTTCAATGACCATACTACCCAAAGTAACCTACAAATTCAATGCAATCTCCATCAAAATAAATAATGCCATTTAATAGAACTAGAAAGAACAATATTAAATTTGTGTGAAACAACAAATCACTCTGAATAGAAAGAGCAATATAAAGCAAAAGAAATGAAGCAGGATGCATCACACTCATTACCTTGCTTCAAAATATACTACAAAGCTATAGTAATTAAATAGCATGTTACTGGCATAAAAACGGACACAAAACCCAATGAGACAAAACAGCACCCAGAAATAGCACCACACATGATTTTTGCCAAAGAAACCAAAAGCATGCAAAGGGGAAAGGGCAATCTCTTTAATAAATGGTGGTGAGAAAACTGAATATCCGTAAGCAGAAGAGTGAAACTCGACTCCTGCCTCTCACTAGTTAGAAAATATTAGCTCACAATGGGTTAGAGGTGTAAACATAAGGCTAGGAACTATGAAAGTGCTCCTAGTAGTCATGGCTTGGTAAGTTCTGTGTTCTGGCTGTCTCTTAGCCTCCTGGCCTCAGGTTACATAACCCTTATGGGGAACTAACTTATTAAGGTAAGCAGAAAGTCAGCAAAATGGGCATTAGGGGTTACTGAGTTTTATTTCAGTGAACAAAAATTCTCTCTGAAGAGGAACTAGTTAAACTCTCAATCTGTCAGCATGTTGCCAATCTATTTATTGAAGCAGACAAATACCAGGTAATTTTTTTCCCTGTGGTGGCAGTAGCCCATAAGTTACATGCAGTACAGTACCAGTCTTATCAGACAACAAAGAACAGCCAGGCATTCCGCCCACCTATAGTCAGTGATTAAAATTAGTAAAAGAGGAGAAACTGTTACAGTTTCCAGCTATTCATGTATAACATAATGAAAAACACTGGTTGCCAGCATGGCCATTGTTTCCATTCTTTCTCAAATCTAAGTGAACTGTTTAGAAGTCTTACCTCATTTTGCAGTAAGCTGCCAATTTTCATCTTATCTTTCATTGTATCATTTGGGAAATAAATGTTTGAGCAATCGTATGAACATAATATTGTTTCAATATGTGAAAGATGTAGAGCATGGACAGTGAACAAGGCAAGTGAGACAATAATATGAGGATATCTGCACAAGAGTTTGCAAACTAACAAAATATAATGTCATTTGACTACCTACTCTACTCTTTCCCCTCACTGAATTCTTACCCTCTCATAGCTTGCTCATATGTCCACCAGAATCACAGTGCAACACAGAGTGGCTGCAGTTCTGCCCTAACCACAGCCTTTATGAGGTGCTTAAAAAAAGACATTTTTTTCTTTTTCTTTTCTTCTTTTTTATATTTATTTATTTATTTATTTATTTATTTATTTATTTATTTATTGGTACTAGGAATTGAACCAAGAGACATTCTACCTCTAAGCTACACCCCCAGCCCTTTTTGCTTTTATTTTGAAGCAGGGCCTTGCTAAGTTTCTAAGAGTCTTTCTGAGTTGCTGATGCTGTCCCTCAACCTGTGATCCTCCGGTCTCAGGCTCCTAAGTACAGGGATCACAGGCATGTACCACAATGCCTGGCTTAAAGCACTTTTGTGTATAATATTTTATCTCATGCTCACCACACTTTACTTAGGTAAAAAATATAGTACACCAAAACAATAATTGAATTTTGTAATGTTGTGTAACATTACATAAATGTTGTAGTATTCAAAATTTACCTTGGTGAGAGCCAAGGGAGCCAATTCCAATTTAAATGTATCTTTCAACACTATTCGAGTAATTATTTAAAACTAGAGAGGTTCAATCAATTAAATCTACAAATTTTAGTGATAGAAGCATTGATATGTAGAGCAATAGTTTCTGTGGAAAGAATACAACAGGAAGTAGCAGAAAAATGAATTTGCATAATTAATGTTTATTTTAGGATTTCAAGTGGCCTGGCAATCTTTTTAAATCTCATGGTATGAAATATCATAAATATGTTAACCACTCACTGATAGCGGTAGTGGCCTGTTGGAACCTGAATCCTGCAGGCTTTTGAGTCTTCTGGCCCAACCCTAATGAGCCAGGGGATGTCTTTGGGTGGTGGCGCGTGTGGTATCACTGAAGAGGCCCTAAGGGTCTTCAAGGTCCCTAAAAGGTGGGTCTATTACCAAAAGTTCTTCAAGGCAGTAGACTGTGGAGCTGCACAGATCTGGGTGACTGGCCTTTGCTAATTGAAAAAATAAAACCTCTCCTAGTGCAGACAAGGATGAACAATGGCCTTAAAGGTCCTGGAAGTTGAGTGAAGCCTGGATGATGACGGTGGAACAGTCAGTTGGCCATTGGTCAGTTGACAACAGGTGGAAGAGTTAGCTGGCCACTGGGAGGCTACTCTTCTACCGAAGAGAGAAAAAGTAGAGTCACAGACCACGCGTGAACAATTGGAAATGACCTCTCCGCTTTGGGGAAAGAAGGCTGTTTGTTAAAGGCTTGTGTAGAGGAGAGTCAAAATTTCTCAACTTCCTCCCAACTTTTTAAAATAAATTTTTTGCTAAATATGGACATTCCTGTTGTAAAGAGGTTTCGGTTGTGTGATAAAATAGTTAGAAAATAACACATCTTGTAAATGTCCATTTGTTTTTAAAATTTAAAAACATTTTCTGGAAATTACTTTTTGAAATGGAGCTGTTAGCCCAACTCTAGGAGTGACACTCATCCATGTTTGTTCAGTGGGCTAGAGCACATGGAGCAGAAGACTTTTTTCATATTGTAATCATTGGTCTGTGTGTGCATTCTCATTACCGTGTATATAAACAATGATAAGTACTATTTTGAAATATCTAGTCTTTCTAGATGTTCTGAAGTGCCTAATAGGTTAAAAGTAGAAGTAGTAAAATATAATACATTTTGAAATTTTCTTTTGTTAAAATTCATACGAAATGTTATTTTCGGGGAAAACAGCCAAACTTCCTCTTGAATAGTACATACTGAATGTGTACACTCGCTCTTAGGAGAAAGAAGTGTAGAGTGCTATGCCAGTGTGCTTGAAATAAGGCAAGGATAACCATTATTCCTTATGTCTGTGTATTTTGTTTTACTTTGGTGTCTACATGATGTATATAAAGGATTAATGACTCCTAATCTACAATATCTAGTCTTCCTAGATGTTAACAAATTTGCCAATGTATGAAAAGTAGAGTCATTGAACTAATAAATTTTGCACATTTTGTGATAAAATTCTTAGGAAAGACTATCTTCCAAGAATTTGAGTATCATAGCCCACTGGGTTGCTGAAAAGCCAGAAAGCTCATATTTTGAGGGCAATATCAAATTATAATTATTGTTACATATATTCAGTTTATTCAAGAGTTTTTTACAGCCAGGCGTGGTGGTGCACGCTTGTAATCCCAGCATGCAGGAGGCTGAGACTGGAGGATCCGGGTTCGCGGCCAGCCTCAACTAACTAGTGAGGCACTCCACAACTTAGTGAGACTCGGTTTCAAAATAAAGAATAAAAAATAGGGCTGGGGGTATAGCTCGGCGGTAGAATGCCTCAAACTTGAGTCCTTACTTGAAACATCTAGTCTACCTAGATGTTTAGAATTGCTCAATGTATATTAAGAGTAGAGATAGTAAACACTTTGCTTATATTTTATTACTAAAATTCATATGAGATTTTGTCTTTTGGGAATGTGATTGTTAAACCACTTCTATGAGTAGTATTAATATTTTCTGTACTTGTACAGTGATTTGAAGGAGGTGGAGGGAAGCAATTGCAAAAAGGTAATGTGCTAGTGTGTTCAGTGTAGACATTTTCAGACACTTCTTTCCTGTATGTTTTGTGCATATAGTGTATATAATGGTCAAATGAGTCCCAATTTTGCAATATTTTTCTCTAGATGCTAACAGGTTGCCAGTGACAAAGTAAAATTAGCATGTTTTTTGCACTTTGTGTTGAAATTCATAGGAAAGCTTGTCCTCTGTAACTTACTTCTGGATAAGAATTTGTACTTTTCCACTAGACTGAAGATAGAGAAGGAAGTGAGGGGGGAATAGTTTGAGGCCAAAATGGTCACATTAGAAGATACTTCAAATTATGGCCATTGTTATCTGTGTAATTTTATTTACTCCTGTTGTGTAAATAGTTGGAAAATTTTTATATGAAATATCTACTCCTTCTAAATATTAAGAAGCTTCTTATATTTAAAAGTAGATGTACAATATTTTTTTTGAAAATAGATTTTAAAAACTGATGGGAAATACTCTGTGTGGAAAAGGAATCATTAAACCACTTCTACGAACAGTATACTGCCTGTATTTGTTCACTGGGTTGGACAGGAAGAAATTGCAAAAGGTGCTAATGTGTGTTCAAAAATGTCAGCTTACCATTGCCCTGTATGTTATATGCATTTAATTTAACTTTGCTATAGTGTACATATTGTGTATATACTGGGAAAATTAGTCCTAATTTTATAATATCAACTTTCTAGATATCAAGTAAGTTGCCAATAAGATACCACATTTTTATACTTTGCATTAAAATTCATAGAAGGCTGTCTCCTGAAAAGGACTTTTGGAAGTAACATTGTAACATTACATCTATGTAACACATACACCAATATCACATGTAATATAGGATAGAATAAACTGGAAGAAATTAAAGATTCTAAGCCAGAATGCTCTTACTTAGAATATGCTTTCAGATATAACCCTTACTACATGTGTGTAATTTATTCAATAATACTATATACATAGTAGATAAACTTGTCTTTATTTGAAATATGTAGTATTTCTAAATATTTATAAGTACACAAAGTATGCTAAAAATAGAGGTAGTAAATAAGACATTCTGTAGATATTTTCTATTAAAACTCATAATGAAATATTGCCTTTGGAAATGGAATGATCAAACCAACTCTCTTAGCAGTACACATTATTATATTTGTGCTGGTTCAGGGAGAAAGGAAGAAAATAATGCAAAGGGCTTTACACCAATGCGGTTCTGTCTTTTATTTCTGTGTGTTTTGTTTTAATTTGATATGTATATAGTGTGTGTGTATAAAGAAAAATGAGTCCTAATTTACAACATCTAAACTCTCTAGATGTTACATAAGTTGCTAGTGTATGACAAAGTAGTACACTAACACATTCAGTGTGCTTCGTGTGTTAAAATTCATAAAAAATTGCAACCATATTACAATCAAACATACTATATGCATTGGCTGAAACCTACTACTACAATGTTAACTTCATGAGAGTGTAAATCTACCTATGTTGTTCTCTTCTCTATCCCCAGGACTTAGAACAGTGCTTGTAATAACAAATTTAATCATTTTAATGGAATGAATGAAATATATATATATATATATATATATATATATATATATATATATATATATATTCCATATCCCTGAGTTTGGCATCTGCAAATTCAACCAACCAGGGTTAAAAAATATTCAAAAGAAAAAAAAGTATTTATATTAAATATTCATAGACATATTATTCCTAAAATAAACTGTTCATACTGCATTCACATTGCATTAGATATTATAAATAATCTAAGATGGTTTGTAGTATACACGATGAGGTATATATTTTAGATGCAAATATTATACTATTTTATTGAGGAGATATGAGCATCTCCAAATTTTGGTATTTGTAAGCAGCTTTGAAACAATCCTCCATGGATACTAAGGGATGGCTAAGTACCAGTTACTAGGTAGTGAATTTAAAACATGGAGTTAGATTTCATATAATTTCACTTTACTAAGTTATGATTAATGAAGTTTGCACAGACAATTTGCATGTAACTACTTTTTCTTTGGCCTGATAAAGTGGAAATTTGCCCATTTTCAGTAAATAATATAAAATGCACTCGAGGGGTGATGACACATGCCTGTAATCCCAGTACCTAGAAGGCTGAGACAAGAATATTGAAGGTTTGAGGCCAGCCTCAGCTATTTAGTGAGATTCTATTTCAAAATAAAAAAGAAAAAGGGCTGAGGATGTATCTCATGGGTAGAATGCCCCTGGGGTTTAATGCCCGGTGCCAAAAAAGTTAATATAAAATACAAGTACATGTCTAGTTACTATCTATGACTATTTCTCCCCATGTTAAGAAAAAATAATATGCATGTGTAGCTTCTTTTTGGCATCCATTTACTGTTAATTGATAAGTCAAGAAAGTCACTAATCATTGCAACATTAAATAGTCTGAGTATAAGTACGAGTTAAGATGTAGATTTACAGTAGAAATTTCTAAAAATTATATGACAAATGCATGTATACTAGAGCCTTCCAACTTGACCTGAATATATATATATATATATATATATATATATATATATATATATATATCTGTTATATTACCCTAAACAGAAATTTCTCAGATAAATTACAAGTAGGACAACAGATTTCTTTTCTATTTTAAATTAAAAAACGAGTTTGAAGAAGGGCACTTATTGTAAAGAATATAAAGCAATCTGCTAATGCTATAATCTACCCAACCTAAATTGAATATACATTTGATTCCTTAAAACATTAATACATGTAAAAGAATTCTTACTTTAGAAGGCACAAAAGTAAGTAATGCATTAACGAAAGAATTATGACAGGTTTGCTACAAGGAATTCGAAATATTGACCCAAATATACTGTTTCTACTGATAGGTAGTGATTTGAATTTTTCAGAGATAATGGTATCATTTTTTTAAAAGTATGTTTGAAGTAAAAGTTAAATGTGAATGATATAATTCTAGTAATATAATTAGGAAACATTTTAATAGTGAAGTGGGAAAAATAAAACAAAATTCAGCATTCCCAATGCAAAGAAATTACAAAATAGCATATATGAAGGAATAACTTCCAATCTCACTAATGTAATATATATAACATATAATATGTAATATACATATAATATGTAATATGTATATATGGAGGGATGAGTAGTATTAAGACACACCAAGTGCTGTGTGCATGTATGTCACTTTCAACCTCACTATGAAGTTTAATTATAATGCACCAATAAAAGTATAAATACAATGAAAAACAGAGGAAAAAAGACAAAGGAATCTTATACTTTTTCTTGTTTTCCCCAAATATTGAACAAGGGCTCCTAATATTAAAATGAATTTCGTACTACATTTGTTTTTTTAAGAAAAATTAATATCCTCCGTCTTGACAAATTCTTACCACATGTGCAATTTTCATTGATTTCACAAGAAAGAATGAGAGATCTAAGTTCAAACAGAAAGATTATTCTTGGAGAGAAAGATTGTACAATTCATTTAGTTTCTATTGCCAAGGAATTTCAGAACTCATTTTTCTGGGCAGAGTGTCATCTCTCCAGGATTGGCTTAGGTGTGGTCTAACTGTGCAGTTCAGTTGACCTCCCAAGGTCACTTCTAGATTTATGAGCTTGTGAAATTCCTTAAAGCCATTTCTATTCCAGGCTCCCTACACTGATTCTACTTTCCTTGACTGAGATGAAAACAGCCTTTGTTCATGCTTGAAGGAAAGCAGATCACTGAGTACTGTTTTTCAGTGAAGTTGGACAATTCAGAACTCTTTTGATTAATGCAGAAGAGTTAAGAGCAGTCCTCCCTAAAGTGTTGCTATGATATTCAAACCATGCCACATGCTGCTGAAAGGTTCCTGTCTAAATGCCATTGAATGGGTTGAAACACGCTCACCCCAGGCAGTTCTTTCCGGAACAATTAGGACCTACTGTGATTCAAAAAAACACAGTTTTGTTTCTTTCTCTCTCTGAATTGCATTGGTCCAATTCTGGGTAGAATCTGTAGATTTCTATAATTCTAACCTATAGAGACAAATGTGTTTTCCTCTGCAAATATGCAGACAGTGAGAGCCAGGTCTCAGATGAATACATGTCTACTCTAATCAGAAAATCAGAATTCTAGCTTTTCCTCCTGAACTATTACCATTATTGCAACCTGGTCTCAAAAAATTCCTAGTAGACTGAGATTAAAACATCCTGACATGTTTCTGAATGAAAACATCGATTGAGCCCCACTGATACAATCTACCAACCTATTTACAGAAGTGATGTGATTTTTCATCTAGAAAAAAAGATCATTTACATATGTTATTGGCAAATACCAGTCATCTATCTCTACAGTATACATTTAATTTCTTAGGAACAAATATCATTACTAATAAATTACAATAATAAAACTGTCATGCAATTTTTTACCAAAAAGTTCAACATTCTTAGATTTTAAAACCATTATATAATTCCAGGCATCTTGACAACCTATCTAAATTTTATGGTTTAATCTGTATTTTCCTCTCTTAAGAATGGCCATAATGTCATAAATAAATGGAGGTGCTTAGATTTAGTCATCCTAATAATATAAACTCAGACCGAGGATCATCTGTTAAGAACAGTAGAGCATATATACCTTAAAAAGTTTCATTTATTATTATTAAAGTGTTGTGTCATTTATAACATATTCTGTGTGGTTTGCTTTCAAATGTTTGACTTCAATGGGAAAGGACATACTGAGTTTCCCTCAGCTGTGTTCAATCAACAGTAGATCTTGTGTTTTGAACTTTCTCAGTATCTTTAATATGTTATATAATATAATATATATGAAGGTTGAGCAGCCTAAATTGGAAAATCTGAAATTCAAAATACTCCAAAATTCAAAAATTTGAGCATCATAGCGACACCTCAAGTTAAAAACATTAATTCCTGACATCATGTGATAGGTCTCAGTCAAAATGCAGGTACACTAAAAATATTGTATAAAATTACATTTAGTCTATATGAAACATAAATGAATTTTCTGTTTAGATTTAGAATCCATCCCCAGGATATCTTATTGTATGTATAAAAATATTTCAAAATCATAAAACACTTCTGGTCCCAAGCATTTTAGATAAAATAATCTACAATATTGTATATATTATATATATATCTAATATATATAATTTGGATAAAAATGATATCAAATTTATCCTCCTAACTGCTTTCAAGTATACGGTTTGGTAGTTTTAAGTATATTCATATTATTGTCCAGCACATCTCTAGATCTTTTTCAATTTTCTAAACAAAAACTGATAAATAAATTCTATTCTCTGGTTATTTTTCACTATAAAAGGGCTGAGATAGGAAGATCACAGGTTCAAGGTCAGCCTCATCAACTTAAAGAGAATCTCAACAACTTAGCAAGACCTTGTTTAAAAAGAAAAATAGGGATGGGGATATAACTCAGAGTTAGAATGCCCCTGAGTTCAATCTTCAGTATATAAAAAAAGAGGTTAAAACTGACTTTAATATCCCTTCAAATCCAGAAAAAAAATAAGCCATCCGTCAGAAAAGTATGTTCTCACTCATTCCTGTCTTAATAATGAAAAACAATTATTCAAATATTTTTTCTAGGCAAAATGAATGTAATACTTTAAACCGACTAAAACAATCAGAATTCTGAAGACATCCCAGAATTCTGAAGATTTGCATAGGATCCCTATGAGAGTTCCAATACTCATGTTTGGTCATCTGCAAACTTAGATACTAGCAAACTAGATACTATTAGAGGAGGGCAGAAAGTAAAATTATTAGCTCAAATCACTATCACTGACTATTGCATTTGCAGTGTCCTTAATTATTATTTTTTATTGGTGCATTATAATCATACATCTTAATGAGGTGTGGGATGGTAGAGGCATAACCCTTCCCCAATTCCCACCTCATTCCCATCCCTCTTCCCTCCTTCTCATGTTCAGTTTAGTGATTGACTTTGATATGTTTGTGACTGTACATCATGTGCATTAGGGTACCCCCCATCACCTTCAGTTAAATCACCTTCTTTGCTCCTCTAAGGTTTCTCCTTCTTCATCTAGAGTTCCTCCTATGACCCACTTTCTCCCTATCTCCTACATAGTAGGAAGACCATTTAATTTTTTACTTTTTGTGACTATCTCACTTAAAATAATGTTTTCCAGTTCCATCCTTTTCCCTGCAAATGACATGATTTTGTTCTTCTTTATGGCTGAGTAAAATTCCATTGTGAACATATCTCATGGTTTTATAATTCATTCATTGCTTGATGGACATCGTGGATGGTTCTATAGTTTGGCAATTGTGAATTGTACAGCTATAACCACAAATACACATGCATCAATCTGGTAGTTTGTTTTCCATTCTTTTGGGTAGATACAAAGGACTGATATTGCCAGATCGTTTGGTAGATTCATTCCCATTGGTCTGAGGATCCTCCATACTGTTTTCCAAAGTGGTTGCACTAATTTGCAATCCCACCAACAATGTATTAGGGTTCCCACTTCTCCACACCCTCGCCAGCATTTGTTGTTGTTCGTGTTTTTAATGATTGCCATTCTAATTGGGGTTAGATGAAATCTCAAGGTAGTTTTGATTTGCATCTCTCTGATTGCTAATGATGTGGAACATTTTTTGATACATTATTTAGGGCCCACATTCTAGCTGTGTGGGTTCTATAAAATCACACCCAAGCCTACTAATCCAGCAGCACCGAAAGTTTGCACATTCTAATTGTATTGTCCTGTTGATAGTATAATGAGCACATTTATGGGTATATGTTAGATTTCTGAGTTAGACTAATTTAAATCACCACAAACCATCATTTATATTTTATTTAAAAATGCTGAATTCAGACACAATTCAAGTATCTTTAAGAATTATAAACTGATTGCTATGAAAGATGCTCAGTGAATGAAATTATATATAATATTTATGTAATTATACATAATGTTTATATAATTATGAACTGATTGCTATGGTAGATGCTCAGTGATTGAAATTATACATATAATTTCATATATAAATATATAAGTTTTATATATATATATATATATATATATATATATGTACATACACATATGTATATGTAAAATCAGTACAAGGACCTTCATCACAAATTTTTAAAAAGATAGATAAGGAAGCAAGCATAATTTTTAAAAAAATATGTCCTAATAGACAGTGTTTCATTGATCACTAAGATGTAAGGTGCATAATGCAAGTACTGGTGAAATTTAGAGAAGTGAAGAGTTAGGAAAGATACTCTACAACAGCAGAGAATTGGATTTTATGAGGCAAAGAAAGGTAAATGTAATTCTGAAAAAATAATTAAGGCTTAGGTTTAATAACAGTTATGTACTGTCTGACAAGAGCAAAGGGTTTTCACTGGTCATAGTGAGAGATAGGATGTGTAGGTTACTACATCAGGGGGCTTATATATTAAATAATATAGTCTTGAAGTGATAAGCTATAAAGCACATGAGTATATAAGAACAATAGACATGGTGTAATGGCATCATGAAAGAATCCTTTTGTACTCAGAGAAGAATAAAAATGCTTAACAAAAAGCGTGTATTGCTCCATCTGAGCTAGTTCATAAATATTTAAAATCTTCTGGTCTGATAAATTACCTTGTTTCCTCTTAATTGATTTTAAAATGGCGTAAGATACAAAGTTATGTTTCTCATTAGGGAATAGGGTATATCTTTACTGAGAGATAGTATACTTTTCCCATTTGGGTGTGAAAGAAGGGCAAAGGTCAGTCTCATTTCTTAAAACTTCCAAAGTGATAAAAGTAATATACATAAACTCATACTGCTCACAAAGTTATTTCATATTGTAAAATAATGTATACTTTGAGGGGACTAATTTGCTAAAACCATTTATTTCCTTTAGGTTTCCTAGAGCTTTGTGTTTAGAAGCAGAGAGTTTCAGGTGACCTGTGACCTATGTTCTTATCAAAACAATGTTTTTGTTTTTTTGGTTTTCTTAGGATTGAACCCAAGGCTTCACACATGTTAAGCAAGCATGATACCACTGAGCTACAAGCCCAGTCTCCAAATCCTGTTTTTAGCAAGTAAGTTATGCTGATTTCCATTCTTGTGTGTGTCACCTTGACATTTTTCTAGACTCAAAATCTATGAAACTCAACATTTTGGCTAACTTTCCACTCAGTTTGATATCTATGCAATCCTATTACCCCGTTCAAGTTATTTTAGTCTGCATTTCTTTACTGAATCTAAAAAGTAAAATTATAATAGATAGAAGATATGATTAAAACACCTATCTCTCATCACAGCATATGCCCTGTGTAAGCAGAAATACAACTGAACTGAAGGTTTTCTAGTCTTCTGCAAGAAATTTCCTTGTAGGTTGATATGCCTGAAATAGCAAACAAAATAAAAATAAAAAATGTTTAATCTGAGAAAGATTTTCTTTATATATTAGCACTTACAATAAAACATGATGGCTAGTAATTGCATAAATAAGCCTATCATTCTGGCACTTTATTAAAAATATTTTTATTATCTGGACATGATGGCACACACCTGTAATTCCAGTACTTGGGAGGCTGAGACAGTACAATTGCAGGTTTGAAGCCAGAATCAACAACTTAGCGAGCATGTTTGCCAATAAAAATAAAATATGGGTATAGTTCAGAGGTATAATGACACTGGGTTCAATCCCTAGTACCAAAAATATTATATTAAAAAATCTCTGTCATCACACACACACACACACACACACACACACACACACACACACATACACACAAAGCTAGAGGGTACCAAGTAGATTTTAAAGCTAGCATAAATGTATTTTAAGTTGTTATAGATATTTTGTTCTGCTGCCTTTGAATAGGCATGTTCTAATTCTTTGAAAAAAATGTTGCTAGATATTACTTATTATATATATATAAAGTAAAATTAGTTGAGATAAATCTCAAATTTTAAGTTTATTATGAAAAAAATTCATCAACTCATCCAGACCATTCTAATCACCAAGTATCTTTCACTCTTAGACTATTTATTTATTTATTATTTTGTGGTGCTAGGATTGAATCCAGGGGCATTGATCTCCAAGCTATAACCTCAGACTGATTTTATTCTATATTTGTAAACAGGGTCTCACTAAATTGCTGACCGCCTCTATAAGTGATGAGGCTGGCTTCAAACTTATAGTCCTTCTGTCTCAGCCTCCCCAGTACAGAGATTACAGGTATTCGCCACCACGTCTGGCTTAGACATTTTAAATATAGGGATAAATGTAAAAAGAAACTGTTTTCTGAAGGATTAATTCATTTAAGTTAAAATTGATTAAAACCACTTAAATATTCAAGTAACATAATTTACTGAAGACGTTACAGACACTATTTTTGTCAGAATATATGATATAAAAAGTGTGAAAAATAGTGTGAATACACAAAGACTTTTTAAAAATGTTACCTATGTCTATAGAGAAATCTTGTAATGTTGATTGTTTGGTTACAAATTGCTATTTGTACTTTATACACTGTAAACAGTTATTTTTACTTATTTTTCACTTATATAAAAATCTTAAGAATCACACTTTTCTCCCTGTAGAACTTTGATCTTAACATAAGACAAAAACCTTAATATTTGGTTTATCTTTAATATGGGAAAGGAGGTAGAATATGTTTAAAAAAAGGTAAAATTATATGTCCCTTTGTTAGTTAGTTTTTTGTTGCTGATTTCAAAAATATCTTAGAAGAACCAACAAGTTAGAAGATGAAAGGTTGATTTGGGCTCAGTGTTTTTGAGGCTCAGTCCATGCTCAGCTGGCTCCAAGGCAGAAATATCACAAAGAAAGGGCAAGACATAGAAAAGCTGCTCTGCTCATGGCAACTGGGAAGCAGAAGAGAGAGGAAATGGGGAGGAAAGGGCCAGGGACTGATATAGTCCTCAAGGCTGCACCTCCAGTGGCCTACCCCCTCCAGCCATGCCCTACCTCTATACCTGGCTGCATTGGGGACCAGTATTTCAACACACGGACTTTAGGGGGAAAATTCTAGATGCAAACCATAATACTTCCTTTTCCAAACTTCAATGGCAACATGCCATCAAATCCTTCTCCATATTTTTCCTAGGTTTTACTAGCTTTGGGAAAAGTGCTATGTGAATTTAATAGTAATATGGAATATACTATCCAATGTGACAAGAATGCCTTTTCAATTTCCCTAAGCTCCCTGTAGCATTCTAACCATCTTGACAGGTTAACTATATGATCCTTGTAAAACACTAAAAAAATTACTCCCTTCACTAACTCTATGGGCTTCTAAGGACCTGGCTTTTCACACATTATCTCTTGCCTAAGACATTGGTGGTTCAGCTTAGAAGCCACTATTATTTGTCATATTAACTAGCCAGAAACCCCCACAGGATCCAAAGAGTTAAAATACAATGAAAGATAGATTTTTTTTTAAGTGGATGTGGAGGTTGCCTAAAAAATTAGACTGCAAGGTTGCAAGGGGAAGTGGGGCGGAGAAGAATGCCTGAATGAAAGAAAGTTGGAGAAGAAAAAGGAGAAAGCGATAAATGAATATTATCCTATTTTGTAATTTTACATGTGAATGGCTCCTCTTTTAAGCATAGCCCTAAAACTCATATTAACCCTCACTAATTTATTTGCATTTATTAAAATTCTTATCTGCAACTAGGAAAAGTTTCCACTGAACTATACTTGCTAATCAAGCCATTGCTTCATTTAGTTGACAGAGGCTGCTACTGTGAGAAGAGAAACTAAATTCAGGAGATTTTGCGAGGTCCCCACAGTGTTTAAAAAAACCTCTAGAATTTGCATATCTTCCACATGGTGCATGTAAAGTTAAGTTCCTCACCGCTCTCTAATGTTTTATAACCTGTCAGGTTCTCTCATTTGCCTGTCTAAAGCCTGAAAGCATTTGTCTTTCTCACCATGATTTATCACTTCTGATGTGTGTTTTTGTTTAGACCCAGAATGTAATCCTCTGGAATACAGAGAGAAAGCTATTAAATCTCTCCTCTGTGGGCATGCTTCCTTCAAAAAGACTCCCCATTCAGGGACTCTTGGAACTTGGAAGTACTGTGGAGCACAATCTCACACCATATTTATATTTCTCCTGCAGCTGGCCCCCTGATCTCTCCATTGTCCTTATTTCCACCCTCTAATTAGGGATCTGGAAATTCCCTGAATTGCATCATGGGAAATGCCGTTTGCAGGTTATTGAAGAATGTTAAACAACCACTCTTTGCTTCTCAAAGTGACAAGATGGGGTCTAACTACAAGTGCCTTGGCATTAAATGACCTTTGCAATGATGTTTTGATTACTTCCCAACATTCTTTGTTAAGCATATTGTCTCTGAGAATATTTAACTCTTGTAGCAATTCAAATTCCACTATGCTCCACCTTTATCTTTACATTTTATAAACCTTTATTTGTCACATAAGTGCACAAATGTTCCTTTAAGAATATATAGTTTGAATATTTTATAAATATGACATTCCATCTTCACCTTCTTTGGGACCTGGCTGGCCCAAGAATTAGGCTGATATAAAATAGATTAACAGAAGAGAAGCATCCAAATTTATTTAGTGTAAGTTTTATATGGCATTAGGATATTATTCCTTCTGATGCAGGGAAAGCATCTTTCACATAGAAATTTCATCTCCTATTTTTTTTTTAAGTTGATGATTGTGTCCCCATTACCTAATAATATGGGACCCACTACTCTCACTGTCATTTACATTGGGAACCACACTTCCAATGTATAAACTTTTGGGGCACAAACTATACTGAACGTGTAGCATATAGTTTATCATTTTTTTCTTTTTAAAAATGTATTGGTGTAATGTAATCATATAGCATAAGCTACAGGATGTTAGATGCATACATGCACACATCACTCATTTAACCCTTCCCCAATTCCCACCCATTTCTCATGTTCAGTTTAGTGATTGATATGTTTGTAAATGTACATCATGTGCATTAGGGTGTCTCCCTCATCACCTTCAGTTAAGTCACCTTCTTTGCTCATCTAAGGTTTCTCCTTCTTTGTCTGGAGTCCCACCTATGTCCCATTTTTCTCCCTAGCTTCCCCATATGAGGGAGAACATCCAACCTTTCACTTTTTGTGATGGCTCTCACTTAGCATGTAATTAGAGAACATTTTTTTTTTTTTGCTGTTGCTTGTATTTTCAGTGCCATATTTAAGAAACCATTTCCAAAAGCAAGGTTAGGAAGATTTGTATCTATGTTTTCTTTTAAATATGTTATAATTATAGTCTTTATATTTATGTATTTAATCTGACTTATTTGAGCTAAATTTTGTATGTAGTGTGAGACGGGGGTTCTAACTTCCTTCCTATGCACATGCATGTGTATTCATGTGACTCGTCGTTTAATTATCTTGGCACAAAGCTCTGCATTCTCGAACTCTACATTACCTGTTCCAAGTCAAATATTTAGTTTAATAGCAACCTTGAGACTAGAAACTGCTTTCCTTTACTTACTGAACTATATACTGAGCAAAACTTCGTATAAATAATCATTAGGGATTTTAATAAGTTCTTAATATGTACATAGCAAATTTATGATCAGTATCTCATCTGATCTTCATAGCATCATAATGGATTTTATAAATGCTCCAACTTTTAGAAGGAAGGAGACTGAAATTAGAAAAGGGAAGTGACTTGGCCAAGAACACAAAGTTAACATTACCACAATGGACATCTTCTACTTTATAGTCAGAGTCACATCATGCTAGGAAGAACACAAGCCTCACTCATGCAAAAACTAGGTGATAAGAAAGAAGAAAGAAGCTGGGCGTGGTGGCGCACCCTTGTAATCCCAGCATAATCCCAGCATTTGGGGAGGCTGAGACCAGAGGATCCTGGTTCGCAGCCAACCTCAGCTACCTAGTGAGGCACTCCGCAACTTAGTGAGACTCGGTTTCAAAATAAAGAATAAAAAATAGGGCTGGGGGTGTAGCTCGGAGGTAGAATGCCCCTGAATTCAATCCCCAGTATCGCCAAAAAAAAAGAAAAAAAAAGAAAGAAGAAAGAAAACTCATTGAAATTACAGCTGTCAACAACCTCATTTCATCCTTTTTAAAAATACTTAATATCCTATATAGTAGAATTTTAAAGTCAAAAGGAAATAAGTATTATTAACTTACCTTTATAAATCCTTTAAATGTATTATAATTTTAAATATATTTCAAATAGAAGTAATGAGCTGTAACTTAATCAAGAAAAAATACATCAACCTAATGAAAAAGTAATAATAATTAATAATTAATGAGTTCCTTTACTATGCCTGATACTGGTCATTGTCTTTTTCATTGAATCCCTTATTTAATATTCATGAAAACTCTTCAAGGTGTTATCTATATTTTGTAGATGTGAACATATGCAATTTCTAACTACTACTTATAGAAGTAAATATACTGCAAGATGAAATGCTTACTAAGTAAATAGAGAACATTTAAACAAAGTTTACTTGACCATGACAGAACATGTTGATAACAAGTTTTAAATTACACAATACATCATTTAAAAAATGTAAAAGCAGATATGCTTATGTCATTGTGAGCCCAATCCCCACACCCTTTACAACAATCTCATTTAATACTTAAATCTTTTGAATACACAGATGATATTGAGGCTGAGTGATTTTAAATGATTTAAAATAGGTCAAAGAACTTCACTCTAAAGTCAACTTTCACATGTACCACTTATAACACATTTTATAATACATCACTTCTAATCACACACTGGGTCTGGAACACATATGACAAAAATTTTTGTGTTCCACAGAGTAGGAAATATAGGAAAGAGCCCTAGGCTAGGTATGCTACTATAACTTTTATCTATCCTCCAATTGGGAGAAAAACAATTAAATTTTATATACAACTCAATGATCTTAAACACCTTCTGAGTACTAAAAAGCAAAAGGACCAATATTAAATTCCTGACAACTGTGAAAAATCAGCATATTATATATAGGCTTTTGGAGCATGAAATAAAGGAGCATATTTAAAGTAGGGGTAAAATGAGGTGTATCATACATGCAATAATGACTGAGGCTTCTCCCACAGCATTTGAATGTGAAAGTTTGCTTTCAATTGTTTTAAAGGTTTTCAGCAACTGAATTAATATCCCTGAGAGACAAACTAAGGCTCTAACTACATCAGAATTTTTTTAGCCTAATACTGTCTCTTAATGTTTGCTCTTAATTTGTTAAATCATTTGCTTAAGGTTAAAGGAGATTTAAATAAAAGGGGGGGTGGGCAACATTAGTACTGGGCAAAACTTACTAACTTACTGGTCCTGCGTATTTAAGCACATACACCATTCACTTGGATTTGAATATTGACCAAATGAAATTTTATGAACTCTGGAAAATAATAGCTGTCACTCTAAGGGTATTGTACTTACTAACTCTAGTCTTTAAATCGATGGTACCCTTGTGTCTAGTAAATGGACCTGACTGTTTAAATATTGCCTCATAACCTAAATCATGTGTCACTAGATCATGAAACTGATTTCCTCAGTAAAGACTTCTCAAAATAGATTTAACTAATTTCCCACTAGGTATAATATATACAATAATTAAAAATCCTTGAGTGCGTATAGCACTATTCAAATGAAAAGCTTTAAGTACTTCTTAGGCATCATTTCATTTACTTTCACAATTTTCCAGGGAGCAATGTGATTTGCTTTGAATTAAGGGTGGGGCTCTAGAGTTTACTGGTTCTGCTGCTGCTTTTCTACCTCTAAGCCCATTGGAGAACAAGGTCATCTGAAACTGAAGAGTAAGATTTTTTCATTAATTAATTTATGCTTGCATTGCAAAAATTCATAGTGAATGGAAATATATAAAAGTCAGGGTGCTTTGTATTGTGGTAAATACCAACTTGACTTACATAAAAATAAGCATATGTAAATGCTCATATATCACAGAACATGCTTAGGCAAAAATTCAGAAATGAACAGAGAAGTAGTGAGAGCAAAGTACAGCGAAACGGGTTTGAACGTGAACTCTGTCACTTATTAGCTGCATAAAACTGAGTGCATTTTTTAACTTTAACCTCTAAGATTCTTAGTTTTAAATTATGCAAAAGAGGGGCAAGTGTCTCCTTAAATGATTTGTTAATATTTAACACAGTGCCTGGCACAGAGAAAGGACCTAATAAATGTAGATTAATCTGGGGGAGACATAGCATCCAGTAGATAAAATTAGCATTTAGATAGATATATCTGGAAAGATAGGTAATATTTTACATGCGAGAGTTGAGAATATCATTCAAGTTAGAGAGAAGAGCATGTGGAATGAGGTAGAAGTATAAAAACAGAGCATTTTTAGCAAATTGCTTGCCTTGAATAGAGGCTATGAATAAGAATCTAGAGGGAGATAAATTGAATAGTTAGCTTGTGGTTAGATGTTGGAGTGTGGGCCTTCTTTGTTAGTTGGAAGGGATATATTGAATATTTGGGAACACAAAAGAATAATGATGAGAGTTGGATTGATGGGGAAGGGATTAAACAAAGCCAATCTGATCATTAGGTTATTACAATATTTTGAATATGAAGAATTAATGCCTCAAAGAGGATGCTGGAAATGTGAGAATCAAGAGAGGTCAAATCTAAAGATATCAAATTGCAAATCATCCTAGGATAGATACAAAGTCCAGCTCGGAGCCATGAAAGTAAAGCACAGTCAGGCATGATGCTGCCTATCTCACCAGGCATACCTCCTGTCACTCACTGTACTTCTTCCAGCTCCAATAAGAACAGCTTCTCGCCAGCATGCTGTGCTCATCTAAATGTTTTCCTATCATTATGAATTTATTTTCTTCTTATAATCCAATTAAAATTTTATTCATTTGTCGAATTTCAGTTTAGGAAATAGATTATCCAAAACTTTCCATATCTTCCCTGGATCTAATTAATCTTAACTGTGTGCTATATCTATCCCCTCTACATCGTTTTTATACTTATGTTTTCATCAAATTTTAAATAATATTGCTTTCATAATATCTCTTACATTTCTTTTTCTCAAGTGTCTAATATAGTGCCTGTCACATGATAGCACTTGTAATGTCTAAAATCAGAAGATCATACAACAATAGTAGACCTGTTTCAACACATGGCTTTAAGCCCTTTACATGCATTAGTTTACATAATCATAATGTTAAACTTTTGAAGTAGTAATAATTCTTATTTCCATTTGATAATTGATAAAATTTAGGCAGAATATAGCTAGTAAAACATTTCACATATAGGAAATAAGGGAGCCCAAGTATTGAAGCTCAAACACTCTAAATCAGAGATCCTTCTATCAACCACTATAAAATACTGTCTCTTTAAGATGAAACTAGAAAACACAGATAATATAGCCAACAGAAATTTGTCAAGGTCAACCCTTGGTTAATAATTATAATTTGAAAGCAGAAGAAGTAGGTATAAACGGTGAAATAAGCATGAATTGGGAGGAGAAATAGACGAGTGCAGTTACTGGATTCAAAGGAAATGTTTCTAAAGAGAAGGAACACGAGAATTACTAATAGTGCAAGAAAAATATCCGTTAATTCATGTAACAGATCTTGAAAGAAATGGAGAAGGAGAGGAACGAGAGCATAGAATCAATCTTCCAAATGTAGAAGTGCAATCATTCCTTAGAGACAGAGAAAAAGCAACATATGAGGGAAACACATGGAAATACTGTAATGGATGAGTGCTGAGCAAATTCATGAACAAAGATGTAATTGTCTTGGAAAAGTTGTAGGAAAACTCATTTGCTTAGAGTGGTGGAGACCGGTCAAATTAAGGTTTTAAGAAAATGTGGAAGCCGGGCGTGGTGGCACATGCTTGTAATCCCAGCATTCGGGAGGTTGAGACTGGAGGATCCGGGTTCGAGGCCAGCCTCAGCTACCTAGTGAGGTACTCCGCAACTTAGTGAGACCCGGTTTCAAAATAAAGAATAAAAAATAGGGCTGAGGGGTATAGCTCGGAGGTAGACTGCCCCTGAGTTCAATCCCTAGTACCGCAAAAAAAAAAAAAAAAAAAAGTGGAAAGCTTAGGGAGTCTCTTTGGGAAAGAATAAACCAAAGAAAGGCCATAAGGTTGATTTTTTACCAGAAGGCTCATAGAAAATGACTGAATAATTTAAAGGTAGCTATCTCCTAAATGGAACACAAATCTTAGTTGAAGATGAGCAACATCAGAAATGAGTGATAAAAATTAATGGGAACTTAGATTTTAAAAAGATAATAACTAGATGTTTAAATGTTATAAAGCTTGCCAGGCAGAGAGGTGCACACCTGTAACCCCAGTACTCAGGAGCCTGAGACAGGAGGATATCAAGTTTGACACTAGCCTTAGCAACTTAGTGAGATCTTATTTCAAAATAATAAATAAAAAGGGTTGGAGTGTATCTCAGTGAACTCAATGGTAAAACACCCTTGATTACAATCCCCAGTAACTCCAAAAATTACTGTAGGGTTTATGAGCATATCATGCTTATAGTCCTCAAGCACAACAGCATAGAGAAAAAATCAAAGGAAGAACATAGAAAAAGCTCTGCAGACATTAAAAAGTATGGAAGAATACACAGCAAAAGGTTGAGCTATGGTAAAAAAAAAAGAGAGAGAGAGAGAGAGAAAGTAGCATAGGTGCAATTGCATATGCTCAGAATATGGACATAAGTTCTAAAAGATAAATCTGGAATACTTTATCATTCCAGAAAGCATCAAAATGATCAGAAACCATCAGAGTTATAAAAATTAACACTTAAGATACAACCTGAATCAGTTCACAGTGCCCCAAAACGTGAGACTCATTTAAATTTAAATATGTCAAATATTGTTGTTATTTCATAACAACATTTAAAACACAAAGTCTCATTGATTACCTGTGGATGACCATTATTTTATTTCTATTCTACTCCATTTTATTCTACTCTATTTTGTTCTATTGCAGTGATGGAGATTTAACCCAGGGGTTTCTACCACTAAACTATATCTTCAGCCAATTTATTTTTTATTTTCTTAAATTCTGAGACAGGATCTCATTAAATTTCCCAGGGTGGCTTCAAATATGGTTATTTCTGTCTCAGCCTCCTGAGTAGCTGGGAATACAGCTGTTGGCCACTGTGCCCAGCAAAATATCATTATTTTAAAATCCCAGATCCTCATAAATAAAGACAAATAATTAAGCATTTATTGTGCTTTTTATATACACATTGTATCTAAATAATACCAAATACTAGTTGAAGTCAGTATTTTTATACGTATAATGCTCCTGTGATGTCTTTCCTACTCTCAATTTTTTTAACAAAAGCAAAAAAGTTAAAGATAATGTGTATGTTTATACATGTGTATATATAGTCAAGCTTGAAAACTTAGTATATTAATTGAGAGAAATATGTAAGAAAATATTACAGGGAATCTAAATCCAGACATTGGAAAACTCAGCAGCAAAAACCAACTCTGTCGTTTCAGTAAACCAATTAGGAAGCCAGGTGCAGTGGAGCACAAAAGAAAATTAGATAAATAAGACTTTACTAAAAATAAAAACTTAAGCTGGGCAACAGGAGGGTCACATATTAAAGACCAGCCTCAGCAATTTAGAGAGGTCCCTCAGCAACTTAGAAAGACCCTGTTTCAAAATAAAATTTAAAATAAGGCTGGGGTGTAGTTCAGAAGTAGAATGCCTCTGGATTCAATTCCCAGTACCAATAAATAAATAAATAAATAAATAAATAAATAAATAAATAATTTCAGGTGGGTGTGGTGGCTCAGGCTTATAATCCTAGTACTTGGGAGGCTAAGACAGGAAGATTAGAGATGCAGGGCCAGTGCACAGTAACTTAGCAAGACCCTGTTTCAAAATAAATAAAATTTGCTTGGGGATGCAGGTCAGAGATAGAACACATTTCGGTTCAATCCTCAATACAATAATAATTAATAAATAAAAATATAAAGAGCTGTTGGTGTAATTTAGAAGTAGAATGACCCTGAGTTTGTTCCCCATTACTGAAAAATAAATAAATAAATAAATAAATAAATAAATAAATAAATAAATAAATAAATGTAGTTGTTTAGATGTCTAAAAGGACAACCAAGTAGGAATTTAGTATGGAAAAATCTAAAAAAATACAAGGAAGCATAATAACATAATAGTAATGTCAGATGTATATCTTAGTGAACTTGAAGATAGATCAATAGAAAATATACAGTATGAGAGCCGGGCGTGGTGGCGCACGCTTGTAATCCCAGCATTCGGGAGGCTGAGACCAGAGGATCCGGGTTCGCAGCCAGCCTCAGCTACCTAGTGAGGCACTCCGCAACTTAGTGAGACTCGGTTTCAAAATAAAGAATAAAAAATAGGGCTGGGGGTATAGCTCAGAGGTAGAATGCCCCTGAGTTCAATCCCCAGTACCACAAAAAAAAAAAAAAAAAAAAAGAAAATATACAGTATGAAACACCAAGAGAAAATAAGATTGATTAAAAATATGAACAAAGGGACCTGGTGACAACATCAAAATATCTAACATTCATGTACATTTTCATTAGCATTCAGTAAGGAAAATATAAGAGATTCTTGCCAACAGTAGAGGGAGATATACCTGAAGTTTTTCAAATTTGATGAAAGGCATAAAATAACAGTTCCAAGAATTTTGGCAAAACCACAAGCAGGATAAATGCAAAGGAAACTATGCACAAATACATCATAATTAAGAAATAAAATATAAATAAAACAACTTGAAAGAAACCAGAGAGGCACATTACATATATAAAAACTATAATATTTTTACAGTGCTTCAAGAAAAGAACCACAAACATAGAATTCTATATCCACCATATATATCCTTCAATGGAAGGAAAGAGATATTCCACAAAATGGAAATGAAAAGAGGCTAGATGTAGCTAGACTAATATCAAATAAATAGACTTTATATAAAAACTATGAAATGAGATAAAGGTCCATGCATCAAAAAGGTATAACAGTTCCCGCCATATCGGCACCTCAAATTGTAGCACCTAAATAAATAAAGCATATGTTAGTAAAGCAATGCAATAGCATTATAGGACTTTATCACCGTACTTTCAATAAAAGGCAAATTATCAAGAAAATTAATAAGGAGACATCATTTTTGAACTATTTTAGATCAAATGTCCCTGACATATATAGAATATTCCATTGATCAGCATCAGAATATACATTCTGCATGCACATGTGTTTGTGTGTGTGTGTGTGTGTGTGTATATATATATATATATATATGCATGTATATATATGAAACATAAAACATTAAAACATTTACTTAGATCTTTATGTGCATACCTAATTTCTGAAGCAAGTGCTTTAAGATATGTATTTAAAAAGCCAATAAATAAATAATCCAAAAGATGGAAAGAAACAAGATGCAAAAGAGCAGATACATACAAAACAGAGTGCACATAAATCAATCATAGATGAAGTCAGATCAGAATACAAACATATCAATGATTTTGTCAAATATAAATGAACTAAATAAACTATTGAACAAAGATTGTAAGAACTGGATAAAAAATGAAAGTCAATTATGTGCTGTCTGTGAGAAACTCATATGAAAGTAATAAAATAGATAAAGTAAAACTAAAAGAATGAAAAAAATTCTATGTATATTACAAACACTAATCAAAAACAATGGCCTGAAGAGGTTATTTTGAATTTGGGCAAGATAGACTTCTGCATAAAGAATATTACCAGGCATATTATAAAATGATGGCAGTGTTAATTCAGCTAGAAGACAAATCAACCCTAAATGAGGTAATTTCAGAGATTTTATACAAGTAGCATATCAATTACATTAATTGCAAAACTATACTAATAAGACAAATAACATTGAAGCACTCTCAAGATTTGTCTGTATAACTTACAGATAAAAATATCATGGCACACTCACTTCTTTACTACAGAGATGATGAGATATTTGGTCTATTCTATAACTGGTGCACTATTGAATGTTTTTATTTCCTTCATAATTGACGGTTATAACTTTAAATTTTTAAAGTCATCAGTAAATCTAAGGTCAGAGGACAATTAAAGTAGACTAGGGTTCTAACCATCCTCAGGACAAACTTTTGGGGTTATCATGAGTTAATGAGAAATCATAAACTGCAGGATGGATCTGAGAGGACGGAAACGTGGAACCTTGTTCTGGCCCATAGTCATTCTAGAAAACTCAAACGAGGGTTCTTGTCATTGTCAAGTAAACTTGACTATTTAAATAGAACTTTTTAACTAATTCATCCAATTGGAATACCTTTGTCCTTGATCAGAGCAGGCAGTTAGAATAGCTGTAGACCTAAATAATTAAGATCAACTAGTTCATCTCTTAGCACAGTCTCCAGAGCTTATATTCCATTTTAGCATGGATTAATGTAAGATGAAAATGAGATCAAATAAACAGAAAAGAGGATAAATTCTACATTCTCTTTTACTTTTAACATAGCTAAGTCTGGGGATATAACTCAGTGATATAATTCTTGCCTAGCATATGCAAGGCTCTGGGTTTGGTAGTTGGCACTGCAAGGAGAATACAATAAAATAAAATATATAATTAATTTCAAAAACAGACTGTAGTCCTAAAAAATACAATTCTCAACAGAACAGCAAATGGCTTTGGAAAATAATCATCAAATAAGTCTTCTGTCAGTTTATTAACCAGTACTTAGGGGCTAAGACAGGAGGATTACTGATTTGAGACCAGCTTCACCAACTATTCTATCACTTTATTAAATTCTACAACATGTAGTAAATATCTATATCATTTAAAGATGTACTAAAGAGATATTTGATGTGTGCCTCCCTCTTAGTATTTCATTTAACACTTGTTAATCAACTATACTAAACTGTTAATTTAAAAATACACATTAAGTTAATACGTACATCGATGTAAGTTATGAATCTAAAGATATCAGTAAAGTTCAAGAATACTTTCCTCCAGAACTTAATTAGATAAAACTCTTTGGAGAACAATCCTTTCATTTTTTCGGCCTATGTAAATGAATATTTTCATCTGAATTAAACACTTAACTGAAGTTTCTGTTGGACTTAATTCTGAATAAAAATAACCTTGCTGTTGGTGTCTATTTCCAAACAATATCTGAATACTCATAAACTTCATTTGCATGTAGTTTTCCTCCTTGGTCAACCAACAGTAAGAGCTTAGTTTTGAAAAGTAGGAAAATGAGGGACTTTTTTAGTAAAACTATGCATTATTTAAGCCAATGAGCATTCTTCTTAGTCAAAAAAAATTCATTGGGTATCAAAATGTTCGAAAGTGATTAAATGCCAGCAATTACATTCTGCATAAGCAGGCAGGAAATACACTAGCAAAAAAAAAAAGTACTCCCTCAAATGTTATTTTGACAGCAGGTAGCTTCTCCTGAGGAGGAGAAGAAAAAGAAAAAGGCAGTTGGCATAAACTGCAGGTGGCTGCTTGAGGGGGAGGTGTCATTTGGGAAACACAGTAGGTGACCTAGACTCCTGAGAAGGAGGTGACAGTTGGAGACAGCAGCAGGTGTTTCCTATGAAGGAGAGGGACCTCGCACTAGAGTCATCAATGATTGTTTTCAGGCATTTTCCCTGAAATAATCTGGTATTTGGCATTTATCTGACAGCACCAGATATGCCTAAATATAATTTTAAAGCCAAACTTTTTTCAAGCTGAACAAATTACAAAGGCATTATTACTGCTACTGATTGACTCTAAGTCTCAACAATTGACAAAATGCTAAAGATGGTATTATACTTTCGTAAATGAAATTTTAAAATATCAAGATTCTGAATATTTTAAAAATAATTGACCTGAAAGATCACAAATTTAATCAACCATTAAGGACAGTGGAGAACTATCACTCAAGTTGGTTTAATAATGAACAAATTCCAGAATATCATGACCATTTTCATGGTACATAAATTATCTTTGCCAAATGTTTTTTACCTATCATCTAAAAGTAGAATTTATAAAGATATGGCCATTTAACAGTTAATCCACGAGCGAGGCTAAATTAGAATTACTCCGATCATGCAAGTAGCTTCCATGAGTAATGGTGGGAGATTTGGGAACCCCAAAATTGAAAAGATCTCAGGAAACTAGCGCAAAAATGACATTGGGGGTATTTGATTTTCAAGTTCTAACAATTCATTATAGAACAGTTGTAGGATGATCACAAAACACTCAAAAGTCAATAAAATACCATGGTTACGCTCCATAACTATTGACATTCATTAGTGAACAATTATTTATTCTACCCTGATTGTATTCATTTTGCAGTTCTTGATCTGCACATAAAATTGGAAAATGACAAAGGGCAGAAGCTATTGCAATCACTAAGAGATCTGCTGAACACCTCCCTTACTAATCACATAAGCAAAGACTACATTCAGAAATTCAAGCACCCAGAGGCAGAGGTTGTGCTGTGATGTGTATAAATACTTATTGTAATGATCCTAAATATAAGGAATGTGTTCATTATCTTTGCATTGCTGTGGCCAAATACTGACATAAACAACTTACAAAAAGGGAAAGGTTTATTTTGTCTGACTGTTTCAGACGTTTGGGCCCATGGTCTCTTGTACCTAGCATTCAGGGTGTTGAGGCAGAACATCGTGATGAAGAGTACATAATGAGCGGTGCTGATGGGAGCAAAGAATGAGGTAGGGGCTGGGGAAAGATGTGCACTTCAAGGACATGATTCCAGTGACCTACTCCTTCCTATTAGGCCCCTCTTCCTAAAATTTTTACCACATCCAAGTATAGCCACGACTGGTGGCCAAACCTTCAACCCTAGAGCCTTTGATGGACATTTCATATACTGACTATAACAAGTAGATAGTATTTTGAAACGTTTTCTTGAATAATCCATTAGTACTTCTGGGTATAATGATTTGTACCAGTGTGCAAATATTACTCAGTTTATATAAAATAAAATAGAAATTGGGGGAAGAAGAAATGTGACAAAACAAGAGTATCAAAGAGCAAGATGAGCCAGGCGTGGTGGCGCACGCTTGTAATCCCAGCATTCGGGAGGCTGAGACCGGAGGATCCGGGTTCGCGGCCAGCCTCAGCTACCTAGTGAGGCACTCCGCAACTCAGTGAGACTCGGTTTCAAAATAAAGAATAAAAAAAAATAGGGCTGAGGGTATAGCTCAGAGGTAGAATGCCCCTGAGTTCAATCCCCAGTACCGCAAAAAAAAAAAAAAAAAAAAAAAAAAAAAAAAAAAAAAAAAAAAAAAAAAAAAAAAAAAAAAAAAAAAAAAAAAAAAGAGCAAGATGATACAATGAATAATTGTTGATATTTTCAATACTCCATTAAAATTTTTTGTTACATGATATGCTTTAATTAATAGAGTTTAAATGATCTAAAGCATCAAATGTGATGAAATATAATATGATTAACAAATATTGCATGTCTTTATAACTGACATGTGGACATAGATGCTGTGTGTGTTGTGTTTCCGATTAAAACTGGAATGGAGAAAAAGTATCATTTGTGATGAGTCAAAAACTCTACTTTTTAAAAAAGCTCTTACCATATAATTTTTTCTCAGAAAGAAGATGCTTACAGTGAAAAATGTAGGCATTTCAATAGTCTTTCTTAGAAAATTAAAGATGACTTGCAAAGAACCAAAATATATTTTGGTGCATTATATCTGCTGGGAGATTGCTTAAAGCAATAGAAGAAATACAGTTCCCAAGGTTCTGCTCTCAGAAGATGAAGAGCTTTAAGGGAACTTTTCATTTGGTTTACTCGGAGGGCTTCTCCTCCTCGATATGATTAATGGTTTCCACGCTTGAGTGGAAATTCTCTTGGAAGAAGCCTTTGATAACTATGGTTTTTAAACTTGTCATGCACAAAATGGAATATGTGTTATCTAACTTAAATTAAGCATACTTGTAAGCATACCAATTGCTTCCTTTTCACCAGAACAAAATGATATCCACACTAGCATAACACAGTACATTCCAAAAGGGAAACTCATGCTCTTATGCTATAGAAAACACTAGGATTGATATATGATATGCTAACATATAGTTTCAAGTGGAGAAAGAACTATTCCCAATGACTGTATTTTAAAGAAGAAAGATTTTTTTTTTTTACTAAAGGCACATAACCGTGCCATGAAGAAGTCAATTCAACTGTTTCAAGCATGTTGCAGTTTACAAAGAAATTAACAGTTACCAATAAAATAAACAGGTTTAGGAGATAAATTCATTAGAGACAGTGGGGATGGTAATGACTAGGGGGGTTATTCTAAAAGCAAAGGAGTTTAAAATCTAATGATCTCAAACTTTATAGTAATTTTATCAACATTGATAAAAATTGATATCCTGAAAATCTGAGAGAGAGAAAGAGGGAGAAAGGAGATACAACCTCTTAAAATCCAATTAAGTTTCAGAAAAATATACAGCTTCCCCAAATCTTTCTAACATACACACTACCTGTTTAGTAGTGATTAAACTACTAAACTTCTTTGTTCTTCAGTTTGCTTAACTGTGAAATGGAGATATTAGTATCTACATAGTAATACTCTTGTTAGTTTTAAATGAGGTAATTCATACAAAAAGGTTAGCGCATTTAACAAGGCAAGTACTTGACACTTACTATTTTGTTCAGTATGCAGTTATTGCTAGAGTCTATACAAAAATATTATGCTTCAAAGTAAAATAATATTAAGTGATAGAACATTTTGGTTTTTGTATGGTGAGTTAAAATGCAAATAGATGGATTTTCCATAGTTTAATTCCTGTATAAATTCAATGTCACACTAAAACTGTATCCTATATTTTATCTATTTAATTCTTTAAAAGTGTTTAAACTAAAAATAACTGCCTTTCATTAGATGACATAGGATTGAAATTAAATTTAAGTTAGGCTTTCAGATATGAGGGCTTTTTATGAGCAGCCAACTAATTTATGCTTGTATATTTTTTTCATCTCATTTGATTTTTTGGTTCAAGTATTTTTCACTGTACATAAGAGGATGTCTACTCTGCAGCTCATATATTAGAGGAGAAACAGATAATTAAACAGTCAAGTCTGAATTTGGGAGTTATTTTTTCTATTTCAAATCTATGTGATTAGCTGCTGGTAATGCCATTTTTCTCATTTTTCCAAAATGAAAAGCAAATTGGAGCCATTTTATGAATATTTTCAATCCTTTCAAAATTTATTTTAAACTTAAAGGATTAAATATGCAATTCGGGAGCTGAGCACTGGCGCGGTGGCACATGCCTGTAATCCCAGTACTTAGAAGACTGATACAGGAGGATTGTCGGCTCAAGGCCAGCCTCAGCAATTTAGTGAGGACCTACTTAATTTTTTTTAAAAGGCTGGTGGTGTAGCACAGAAGTAGAATGCCCCTGAGTTCAATCCCCAATACCCGCCCCCAAGAGAGACCATTAGGGATCAACCATTTTTTTTCTTCAAATGGTCTCATGCAAGTTTGACTAGACAGATGGAACGGAGATATTTTGAGAGTAGAATCAGAATTTTTAAAATAAGACTGTTGGGTTCCTGCAAGCCATCTTTAGAGTCTACAAGCTAAATAACAGGTCTAATAGTCTCAGTAATGCAATCATACTCAGAATAGGTGGGTCAACCAGAGCTTCCAAAATTGAGGAAGAGTCAAACTTTCCTGGTTTCTGGTCAGTTTTGACTTTTCTATCCAATTTCTGAATCCTCCCTCTCTAGGGAAGAGTATAAACACAGGATGTTCACTCATTCATAAATAGACATTTTAATCTAGGTGTGATGGCACACACCTATAATCCCAGTACTTGGGAGGCTAAGACAAAAGGATCGCAGGTTCAGAGCCAGTCTAAGGAACATAGTGAGATCTGCAAATTAGTTAAGACCCTGTTTCAAAAATAAAATAGGGCTAGAGGTGTAGTTCTGAAGTAGACGCCTGTGGTTCAATACCCAGTACCACCATAAATAAATAAGTAAATAAATAAATTTCCCAAGTGAATAGTTCAAAAGAAAATGCAATCCTTTTTTGGATACAGGATTTAATTGTTCCTAAAGAAAATGTGCACATGAGGAGATTATAATTTATGAGGCAAGATATTTATGTCCATTCATTTATCATGTATTTAACTAGTATTGAATCCAAATAAAGAAACTAAAAGTCCATGGTAAGGATTTGATCATTCTATAACTTGTGCATTATGATTGTCTCAACATCATAATGTAGTTTAGAGGGATATTGACCTATATGTACATAGCACTTGGTGAGTTTTCTCCCACCTCCCTCTCTACTCTCTCCTTTCCCCATACATGATATATGTACATAACATCAGTGGAAGTGTTTCCTTTGTTAATTCTCCCTCACCCTCACCACAACCCTCCCCTGGACCACCTTCCTTGCTCCACTAGTGTTTCTCCTCAATTATCTCAAGTCCCTCTTATATACCAATTGCTCCTTAGCCTCTGCATATGACAGAGAACATATGACATTTCACTTTCTGTGATTAGCTAATCTCACTTCAATGTTCTCCAGGTCCATCCATTTTCCTGCAAATGACATAATTTTGTTCTGTTTTATTGCTGAGTAGAATCCCATTGTGTGTATATCCCATATTTTTAATCCATTCATTTATCGATAGACACCTAGGTTTGTTCCATAATTTGGCTATTGTGGATTATGCTGCTATGAACATGGGTATGCATATATTACTGTAGTTCTCTGGTTTTAAACTCTTTGGAAAGATACCCAGGAGTAGTATAGCTGAATCATATGGTGGATCCATTCCCACGTTTCTGAGGAATTCCCACACTGAACTCCATAGAGGCTACACGAACTTGCAATCTCACCAACAGTGTAGAAGAGTTCCTATTTCTCCATATTCTTGTCAGCATTTATTGTTGTTTGACTTCTTGATGATTGCCATTCTGTTTGGGGTTAGATGGTATCTCAGAGTAGTTTTGCATCTTCCTGATTGCTAATGATGTTGAATGCTTTTTCAATTGATATTTCTTCTTTTGTAAAGTGTCTATTTAGTTCACTTGCCCATTTTTGATTGGGTTGTTTGTTAGCAGTAATTCTCTTAATTTCTTTGTATATTCTAGATATTAGTCTTCTTATTGGAGGAGTAGCTGGCAAAGATCTCCTATTCTACTGGCTCTCGATTAAGGTTCTTTATGGTTGCCTTTGCTTCAGAAAAGTTCTTTAATTTAATGCAATCCCACTTATTAATCCTTATTTTAATTTCTTGTGCTTTAAGGGTGTTATTAAGGAAGTATCTACCTGTGCCTATATGTTGGAATGTTGGACCTATGCCCTCCTCTATCAATTTCATAGTCTCTGATCTAATTCCCAGGTCTTTGATCCATCTTGATTTGACTCTTGTTCAGGGAGAGAGGCAAGGTTTTAATTCGATTTTTCTTTTTTTTTTTTTTTTTTTTTTTTTGCGGTACTGGGGATTGAACTCAGGGGCATTCTACCTCCGAGCTATACCCCCAGCCCTATTTTTTATTCTTTATTTTGAAACCGAGTCTCACTAAGTTGCAGAGGGCCTCACCAGGTAGCTGAGGCTGGCCGCGAACCCGGATCCTCTGGTCTCAGCCTCCCGAATGCTGGGATTACAAGCGTGTGCCACCACGCCCGGCTCTTAATTCGATTTTTCTATAAACCAGTTTTCCCAACATCATTTGTTGAAAAGGCTATCTTTTCTCCAAGGTATGTTTTTGGCAACATTGTTGAAAACCAATTGACTGTAGTTGTGTGGATTTGTTTCTGTATCATCTATTCTGTTCCATTGGTCTATATGTCTGTTTTTGTGCCAATACCATACTGTTTGTATTACTAGCTCTGTAGTAAACTTTAAAGTCAGATATTGTGATGATTCTTGCATTATTGTTATTGCCAAGAATTGCTTCGGCTATTCTGAGTATTTTATTTTTTCCATATGAAATGTAGGATAGATTTTTCTAGCTTTGAAAAGAATGGTATTTGCATTTTACTGAGATGACACTGGGATTGCATTGACTCTGTAGATCACATTTGGTAGAATGGCCCTTTTGATAAGATTTATTCTGCCTATCCAAGAACATGGGAGATTTATTTCACTTTCTAAGATCTTCAGTTTCTCTCTTTAGTGTTTTACAATTTTAATTGTGCCGGTCTTTTACCACCTTGGTTAGATTTATTCCTAGGTGTAGTTTTTGAGGTTATTGTGAATGAAATTGTTTTCTGGATTTCTTTTTCAGTGGGTTCATGATTGGTGTATAGAAAGTCTAATGATTTTTTTTTACATTGACTTTGTATCCTGATACTTAGAAGAATTTGTTAATTAGCTCTAGAAGTCTTTTGGTTGAGTTTTTTTTTGGGGGGGGGGATTTTCTAAGTACAGGGCGTGTCATCTGCAAATAGAGATCATTTCACTTCTTCTTTTCGTAAGTGTATAGCTTTGATTTCCTTCTCTTGCTTTATTACCCTGGCTAGAGCCTCAATGATTATATTAAAAAGGAGTGGTGATAGTGGGCATCCTTGTTTTGTCTCTGATTTTAAAGGGAATTCCTACAGTTTTTCCTCATTCAATATGTTATCTTTGGGTTTATTGTATATTGCCTTAATGATGTTGAGGTAAGTCCCTTCTATTCTAATTTTCTGTGGTGGATTTTGCCAAGTGTTTTTTCAGCAACTACAGAAATGATCATGTGTTTTTTTTTCCTTAGTTCTATTTATGTGGTAAATGACATGTATTGATTTGAGTGTGTTGAACCAGCCTTGCATCCCTGGAATGAAACCAATTGGTCATGGTGTATAATTTTCTTGATGTGGTTTTGAATGTATGTTGCTAATACTTTGTTTAGAAATTTTACATCTATGTTCATCAGAGATACTGATCTGTAATTTTCTTTTCTTGAGAGACCTTTATTCAATTTTGGTATGAAGGTGATACTGAACTCATAGAAGGAGTTTGGAAGGATTCAATCTTTTTCAATTTCAAGGAATAACTTGTGAACTATTGGGTTTAGTTCTTCCATAAAGATTTTGTAGAATTCAGCTGGGAATCCATCTGGGCCTGGGCTTTTTCTTTCTGTTTCTCTTTGCTTGCTATTGGGCAGTTTAGGTTTCTTGCCCAAGGGAGAAAATAGACACTTTTTATCTGATTTCCATCTTTTTAGATTTGAAGGATTAGAAAATTGCTTAGAATGGTTATCAAAGAAAGATGCTATTAATACAGTGTAGTTCTGATATTTGATGTTTTCTAATATTAATGTATTTGATATTTCTGAAGTCATTAAAACTAATATAAAGCCGGGCATGGTGGCACACACTTGTAATCCCAGCATTCGGGAGGCTGAGACCTGAGGATCCGGGTTCATGGCCAGCCTCAGCTACCTAGTGAGACACTCCGCAACTTAGTGAGACTCGGTTTCAAAATAAAGAATAAAAAATAGGGCTGGGGGTATAGCTTGGAGGTAGAATGCCCCTGAGTTCAACCCCCAGTACCGCAAAACAAAAACAAAAACAAACAAAAAAATTAATATCATTTGTAAATCATATATATTAGAGAGAAAAATATAAAGGTATTGAACCTTAAGCATAAAGAATAACAAGTTTGTGACTGAGATTTATGGCATGCACGTATGTGTGTGTGTGTGTGTGTGAGTGTGTGTGTGTGTGTGTGTGTTACTAGGGACTGAACCAAGGGGCTTCCTACCTCCAAGCTATATCCCGGCCCTTTTTTATTTTTTATTTCTTTTTGTTTTGAAACAGGATCTCACTAGGTTGCTGAGATCCTCACTATTTTCCTGACATTGCTGAGGCTGTCCTCGAACCTGTGATCCTCCTATTTCAGCCTCCCTAGGATTACAAACTTGCACCACCATGTCTGATTATGTGGCAAATGATTATATGGCTAATGATACTGATCATTTTTTATCTTTATTGTCCATTTGTATTTCTTATTTTGTGAAGTGTCTATTTAGTTTAATTGCCCATTTCTTGATTGAGTTATTCATTATTTAGTGTTAATTCTTGTAAGTACTTTGTATATTCTAGATATTAGTTATCTATCAGAGGAATAGCTGGCAATGATCTTCAATTCTGTAGGCTCTCTCTTTATATTCTTGGTGGTTTCCTTTGTTGCACAGAAACTTTTTAGTTTAATTCCATCCCATTTATTAATTCTTGTTTTATTTTCATGAGCTTTGGGTTCTTATTGAGGAATGTTCTACCTGTGCCTACATGTTGGAGTGCTGGACCTATGCACTCCTCTAGTAACTTCAAAGTCTCTGGTCTAATTTCCAGTTCTTTGATCCACTTTGAGTTGACTCTTGTGCAGGGTGAGATAAGGATTTAATTCCATTTTTCTACACATGGATAACCAGTTTTTGTAACATCATTTATTGAAAAAGCTGTCTCTTTTTCCAAAATATATTTTTGGCACCTTTGTTGAAAATTTTTTTGGCTATAAGTGTGTAGATTTAGTAGAACCAATGCCAAAAGCAACTGCATTCTTCTCTCCACAATGGTATACAACGTAATGTTGTGAAACATATATATCATTTGTAATAGTCAAATCAAGTAGTTTGTATATCCATCACCTCATTTATTTATAATTTTTATGTAAGAATATTTTGAAATATGTAATGCCTTATTTTAATTATAATTACCCTACTATGCAATAGAACATCAGAACTTATTCCTCCTAGCTTGTAACTTTGTAGTGCTCACTACCGCCTCCTAATCCTCCTCTCCTATGACCTCTTTCCAGTCTCTGAAAACCACTGTTGTACTCTATATGAGATCAATATTTTTACATATTCTACATATAAGTGAGATCATGCAGTATTCATCATTCTATGTCTGGATTATTTCATTGACTTTTATGTGCTTCACATTCATCCATGTCATCTCAAATGACAGAATGCCAGGATTTTTCACAACTGAATATAATTCCATGGTGTGCATGTACCACATTTTTATCCATTTAGCTGTTGTTGGACATTTACTTTGATTCTATGCCGTGACTCTTGTGGATAGTGATGAAATAAACATGGGAGTACTGATAACTTTTTTTTTTTACTTACCAATTTCATTTTGTTTGGATATGTATCTAAATAGTGAGATTGCTTGACTGTATGGTAGTTCTATAATTAGTCTTTTGAAGAACCTCCAACTGTTTTTTTGATGGTTCTATTATTTTATATTCCCGCCACCAGTGTGTAAGGACTCCCTTTTCTCCATATACTCTCCAATACTTGTTTTCTTTTACGTTTTTTTTTTTTTTTTTTTTTTTTTTTGTGGTACTGAGGATTGAACTCAAGGGCATTCTACCTTCGAGCTACACCCCCAGCCCTGTTTTTTATTCTTTATTTTGAAACCGAGTCTCACTAAGTTGCGGAGTGCCTCACTAGGTAGCTGAGGCTGGCCGTGAACCCAGATCCTCCAGTCTCAACTTCCCAAATGCTGAGATTACAAGCGTGCGCCACCACGCCCGGCTTCTTTTACGTTTTTAATAATATTCATTCCGATTGAAGTGAAGTTTTATCTCACTATTTACTTGTGATGTTGAACATTTTTCTTATACTCAGCATTTTCTATGTCATGTTTTGAGATGTGCCCATTCAGGTATTTTGCCTCTTTTCTAACCAGTATATTATTATTAGCTTTTGTCATTGAGTTTTTAAATTCCTTATATATTCTGGATGTTAACCCCTTGTCAGATGCATAGTGTGCAAATGTTTTCTTCAAAAGAATATAACTCTTTTGATTATTGACATACAGTTTTCCCAGCACTATTTATAGAAGAGACTTTTTTTTTCTGCAAAGTATATTCTTGTCCGCTTTGTTAAAAATTGGTAGACTGTAGGTGTGGAAATTTATTTCTGATCTTTCTATTTTGTCAAATATTTCAATTTTACAGGGTAGGGCACTGAAGTTCAGAGACTTTCTGAATATCATATTACTAGTAAGTGGTGGATCTGGAATTCAAATTCAAGTATGCTTTGACTTCAAAGCTCTCATACTGCTCTACTATATTTCCAACTACAAGAGAACAAATTGTTAACAGCTTGATGACCTCTCTCATTCAGAACTCTGTAGAGTATGATAAATAATTTTTCTATTTTTCCATCTCAAATCAAACAATTTGGAGAACAATGCAGCCTCCAATATGAATAGAATTACACACACACACACACACACACACACACACACATACACACAAACACACACTGGTGGTAATGGAGGTTGAATTCAGAGGCATTCTACCTCTGATCCACATCCCAGCACTATTTTATATTCTAATATTGAAATATGATCTCTCTAAGTTACTAAGTTACTAATGCTTGGCAAGAACTTGAAACACTTGTGTTAGCCCCCCAAGTGCCAAGTACTAGGAATACAGGCATGCACCACCATGCCCTGCTATATAATGTATGTATATGATATATCATATATACATATAGTGGAGACTGAACCTATGGAGAGCATTCTATATCCAAGGTACATCCCCAGCCCTGGTTTTTTTTTCTGTTTTGTTTGCTTATTTGTTTGTTTTATTGAGACAGGGTTTCACTAAGTTGCTAAGGCTGGCCTCAAATCTGAGATCCTCCTCTCTCAGCCTCCCAAGTATTGTAATTACAGGTGTGTACCACTGCACCCAGCCATATCATATATTTTTAAAGTTAAAACTCAGGCTGAAAGCCTCAGCAACTTGTGAGGTCCTCTGCAACTTAGTGAGACCCTGTTTTAAAATAAAGATTAAAATAGGCTGGGGGTGTATGTCAGAGATAGAATGCCCCTGGTTTCATTCCCCAGTACCACAAAAAATAAATAAATAAAGTTAATACCCAACTCACAAAAATGTGCTTAATGTTATTCTTGTCCAGAAAAATATCACAAACACTTTATAAACAGTAAATATTTAACCAGATAAGGAAGATAAATGCTGAAATATCTTAAAAGTCATCCTATTATTGGCCTTTAGAAATAACATTTTGTTTTAAGTTATGATTATAAAGTGTACTTTTCCTCCCTTATTTGATATTATGAGTTTTGCCTTCACATACCATGAGAAGTATTCCCCCTTTTCCAGTGACCACAGGCAATTGTTGAGAGCCAAGCTGTGCACAGTATGAAAGAGAGATTGTAGTTTTGATGAATATCAGGAATACAAACAATAATAAATGCTGGTGAAGATGTGTGGAAATAGGAACTCTTATACACTATTGGTAAGATTGAAAATTGTGCAACTATTATGGAGATTTATAAGGAGTTTCCTCAAAATACTAGGAATGGAACCACCATATGACCCAACTACACCAATCCTCGATATTTCTCCAAAATAATTAATGTCAGAATACTATAGTGATACACACAGCGCAATTCACAATAACCAAATTATGGAACCAATCTAAGTGTCCATTAACAGATGAATGGATAATGAAAATGTGGTATTTACACACAATGGAATTTTACTCAACCATAAAGAATAACAAAATTGTGTCATTTGGAGGAAAATGTATGGAACTAGAGAATACTATGGTATGAGAAATCAGCCAATCTTGGAAAGTCAAGGGTTGTATATGTCCCCTTACATGTGGTAGCTAAAGAGAAAAGAGGAAGCAAAGAGGACTTTAAATATATGAGAAGAGAGACCATTAGAATAATAGAAGGGAACTGATGGAGGGTTGTAGGGAAAGGAAAAGGAGAGCTGATGAAGGAAGCAGTTCAAATAATGTTATGTCCATATATGAAGGTATCATTCTCAGGCTTGCTAACATGTATGGGGTGAGGGGCAGTGTGGAACCCACAGTTCTGAATTCATATGTTTGTATCTCTTTGAACCTACCTATCATATATAATTACAATGCACCAATGAAAGTTTTTAAAAAGTAAAGTATTATATTCTCCATATTTTAGCTTAGGAGCACACTTCCTTCGGGGATGATGTTCTTATAAATAGCCATGTGTTATTCTTAAATCCTGAATCTATGTTCTTTTTTAGCAGCAAGTTTCAACCATATTGTTCTAATTATATTATTCCACCCTAGATGTTAGTTGCAAATTTCTACTTGTTTTTATTGCTTTCAAAATTACTTTAACATCTGTGCATAAACAAAAGCACTGAGGTTTCAAACTTTTCTCAAACTATACATAAACAAAAAATCTTGCCCTCTTCTAAACTGAATTGTACACATGGAATTTTGTAACATGTATTTGATATGTATATATTCCAATTCAGTAACCTACAGAGACTAATCAATACTAGATGACATATTTGACTTTTTAATCTTCTATTATTGATTTTCCTTTACTGTCTCATGTCTCTAATTTCTTATCATGTACTATGAATTCAAAGGCCATATTCTTAAAACTTTTTGTTTTATTTAGTAACCACAAGTACAGTGTTTTTATAATATGGTGATATAATTTGTAGAATAATCAATAAGTAATTGTGAAATAAATATTTGAAATACGTTAAGAAGCATCATTTACAAAGCCTTTTAAAACAAGTTTTTGAGCTCCTGGTGGGACTGCAAACTAGTTCAGCTATTACGGAGTCAGTGTGGAGATTCCTTAGAAAACCGGGAATGATTCAGTTATACCACTCCTGGGTATCTTTACAAAGAGGTTGAAAACAGAGAAATATAGTAGTATATGTATACCTATATTCATAGAAGCACAGTTCACAATAAACAAATTATGGAACCAACCCAAGTGTCCATCACTAGATGAGTGGATTACAAAACTATGGGATATACACACAATAGAATTCTACTCAGTAATAAAGAAGAATAAAATAATGTTATTTGCAAGAAAATGGAAGGACCAGGAGAACATATTAAGTGAGATTAGCCAGTCTCCGAATGTGAAGGAACGTATGTTTTCTTTAATATGCACAAGCTAGGGAGTAACTGGGATACCAGAGAGACTCAAGATAATGAAGGAGAAACCTCAGTGGAGCCAGGGAAGTGGAGGGGAAGACTGAGGTTTGTTATTGGATATAATAATATCGACTGTGTGTACATATGTGAAAATCCCAATGTCAATCTCAGTACTCTGTATGGGAGGAAGGGAGAGACAGCCAGGGGAGGGGCACCAAGTGCTGTGTGCATGTATGTCAATGTCAACATGATTTACATTATGATATGAGACCATGATGCACCAATAAAATCACATAAAAAGTGCTTGAGAAAGAGATATCAGTGATTCTTATACTTGAGTGTGAAAAAAATAGAAGAATATTTGTTAAAAATGCAAATTCCTGGCTCTACCTCTAGGGATTATGATTCAATAAATCAGGATAAGGACTCCCAAAATATGCATTTTTAAGAAGCACTTCAAGTAATTTTATGCCAGTGGAAATTCCATAACATATTTTCAGAAACAATATTTTAGAATGCAGATGATCTAAGATCAGTTGTAAGATACAGTTGGTTGACAAATATGCAAAGCATAAATCATTTGTGAAACCAATAAGAGTGGTGATTATTGCCCCAGGTAAGACCTAAAAAACTCATCCCAACAAGTACCACATACATTTCTCAACCTAAGAAGATTTTTTTTAAGATATAGATTCTATCAGCATTTTTCTATTCCCCTGTCTATCTTAGCCACTTCTTTTTGATTGTGGACCTGATTGCACTGTTGTACAAGCATTGTTATATTGGTCATATCTAGAAGACAACATCTTAGAATTTAGCATCCATTCCAAGTAAAAGTAAATTCTCTTTTACTTGGAAAGAAAGACTAAAACTAACTGGAGCGTCTTCTTATCAGAAAGCACAGCAGTTCACTTTTATCTGTAGGCATGCAGTTTATAAGCACTATTTATTGAGTGTCATCAGTAGGACAAAGGTGAATGAAAAAAATTAATGCCTCTCTGTCCATGAAACTTAATGTCTATATAAGTCAGAAAAGTGAGGACATATAACAATAGATGAAAAATCTAACATGTGAAAAGTTACTTGCTTCCCCTTAGAATATTTTCATCTTTTCTTGCTAGCTCTTTCTTTGTCTTGCCCTAATCCCTTCACCTATCCTTTATTTCTTTGCTTTAAATGTTAGGCTTATCCATAACCGACTGCATATTACGTGAAGCTGATAATGTTTGTAATGAAAATAAAGTAGAATGATATACAGCAGTCTTTCTGCATTAAAAAGGACGTGAAGAAAGGACAGGGGAGGTCAAAACTAGTTACAAGATGAAGACAGATGTATGTGGATAAGCATCTCAGATCCAGATAAATAAGATTTACTTTAAATAATAAAATGAATACATTCTGTGTTACCTTGAATACAACAAAAGTTCTGTATAGTTGATATAATTGATGTAATTGTTTTCTCTGGATTGTTGACATTGCTTTTTACTATGATCTGCATTTCCTCTTCTATCCCTTATCATTATCTGAGACATTCTATCACATTTCTAGTCAATTCAATAAGATTAAACCACCATCAGTATTAAAAGCTGAAACTCATCTTTTCACCACCCTGCCACCACAAGATGAATCATCATATTGCATTAACACAACATTTCACGTTATAAGTGTCTCATGTGTGGAGGAGTACTAAGAAGGCAAGAAAAAGAGAAAGAAATTTCATTTCTTAGTCAGCTCTGTGCACAAAGTTAAGAAGACCAAGTTTTGGAAATGGTGCAATAGAAATTTTAAGTAATTGCTACTAGGAATGAAAAATTATACTGACCCTTTTGGAATCAGTTTGTCAACTTTTTAGTATATTGTATTTACAGTACTGGAGATGAAACTAAGTACCTCACACATACCACTAAGCTACATCCCCATCCAATGTCTTATAAGTTTAAACATACATTCATCTTATTACCCACTAATTCACATTTAGATATTCTTCCAAGTGAATTAGATTTAAAAGTTTATGTTCACACAAAGCCTATAAACATATGTTTATAGCATTTTCCCTGAAAATCGTAGAATAACCAAGAAATCTCTGAATACGTGAGTGAACAAACAAAATGTGGTATAATGTGTAAAATGTAATACTACTCTGCCAGAAAAAAAGAATAACAATCAATTCATATAACAGTATATGTGAATGTTATACATTGTGTTAAGTATTATATGATTCCATATGTAAAGCTTTCTGGTAAAGGCAAAATTACAGGGAAGAATACCGGATCTGTGATGGTCAAGTGCTGAGGGATGGAGGAAGATTTGACTACAGAGGGTCTCACAAGGAACTTTCAGAATGATGGAGCTGTTAGTGAGTTGTTATGGTACTGTGCTAGTGAATACAGGACTCTAAGCCTTTGTCAAAACCAAAAGAAGCCAGGCGTGGTGGCACATGCTTGTAATCCCAGCATTTGGGAGGCTGAGACTGGAGGATCTGGGTTCTCGGCCAACCTCAACTTCTTAGTGAGGCCCTCTGCAACTTAGTGAGACCCTGTTTCAAAATAAAGAATAAAAAATAGGACTGGGAGTGTAGCTTGGAGGTAGAATGACCCCAAGTTTCATCCCCTGTACCGGAAAAAAATAAATAAATAAAAGAAATATACAACCCTAAAGGTAAACTTCATTGTGCACAAATTGCAAAAAGAAAACCCAGAATAATAAAAAAGAAGGAAAGGAGTGAGGGAAGAAGGAAGGAAGGAAAGAAGGGAGGAAGAAAGTGAGAAAAAGAAGAAAGGAAAAATGAAGGAAAGGTAAAGAAGAAAGGAAGACAAAAAATGTAAAAGAAGGAAAGAACTAGAGAAGGAGAGAGAGAGGAAAAGATGGAATTGTGTTAAAGGGACACATGAGCTAATTGAAAAGAGTGGCCCCAATCAATGATCAAAGCTGGAAGAATTTGAACAAAATAGATAATGAGTTTTGATTATAGTCTAAATATGAAGATTAACATTGGTGTGTCCATACTGATGAATAAGTGATCAAATAAACAAATGTAAAGAAGAGATATATCTTTATTCTTTACATATAACATGATAAAAATATAAATGACAGAAACAGAAAAGCAGTGGTAGAACATTATAGTAGTAATTACTACAGACAAGATGTATTCATGACTGACAATATTGCGGAAGATTTTTTTAAATTTTTATTTCTTGTGATCCTGGAGAATGAACTCAGGGCTGTTCTTTTTAATTTGAGCATAGAGTGTATCTCAGTGGTAGAATCTCTGGGTTCAGTCTCTAGTATTAGCAAAAAAGTTATCAATATTTAGTATTTGTATGTGTGTGTGCATGTTACTAGGGATTATACTCAGAGGCCTTCTACCTTCGAGCTACACCCCCAGCCTTATTTTGTATCTTATTTTGAAATATGGGTCTTGCTAGGTTGCTGAGAGTCTCACTACTTATTGAGGCTGTTCTCAAACCTGTGATCCTCCTGTCTCAGCCTTCCAAGTCCTGGGATTACAGGCGTGCACCACCATGCCCGGCATGTTCTTACTTTTTCACAGTACAAGATACTCCAGGTTTATTATATAGTTTCCCTGTCTCAACCCTAGACTCACTCATTTCTTCCAGGAGCCTTGATGTACTATATTGGGGGATAGTTTAAAGCCAGCCTGGGCAACTTAGTACCTTTGAGGTACACCTTCATCACTATTGTATTTTTTTTTTAATTTTGAAACAGGGTCTCACTAAAGTTGCTGAGGTCCTCACTAACTTGCTAAAGCTGGCCTCAAACCTGCCACTCTACTGTCTCAGCCTCCCAAGTACTGGGATTATTGGCATGAGCCACCTTGCCTAGTTGGAAGAAACTTTAACAAGCAATATTATATTCGAATATTCTCAACTTATCTTTCCAAGTATATTTACTAGTTTTTAACAAATGCCTACTAAATATTGATAACTTTTTTGCTAATACTAGAGACTGAACCCAGAGATTCTACCACTGAGGTACACTCCCTGCTCTTTTTAATTTGTTTTATTTTGAGGCAAGTTCTCACTAAGTTGCCCAGACTGGCCTTAAACTTGCAATCCTGCCTCAGTCTTGCAAGTAGCTAGGATTGTAGGCGTGTGTCACTGTGTCTAGCAATATTCGGTACATCTTCCTCAAGGAGGTGGAACTTAATCTTCTTCCTTTTGAGTGTGGCCTGGGCTTAGTGATTTACTTCCAGAAAATAAGGAGTGGAAAAGGAAAAAAATAATAATTTTGAGATGAAGAAACATAGAAAACATCACCTTAACCAAGTGGTCAAGTTTAACATCATCAATAAATAATGTGGATATGATTTCCCCCTGATATGATATGATGCAAAAAGTACATTACTTCTGTGAATCTGTTACTTCAGTCTAATCCTAAGAAAACACCAGACAGAACCACACAGGGGAACTTTTCAAAATATCTGACCAGTACTCTTTTTTTTATTCTAGGGATTGAACCCAGTGATGTTTTACCTCCATGGTACACCCCTAGCTCTTTTCATATTATATTTTGTAACAAGGTCTCACTAGATTGCAGAGAACCTCTCTATAATTTTCTGAGACTGGTGTTGAGCCTGTGATCCTTCTGTCTTAGCCTCCCAAGTACTGGGATAATAGGCATGCGCCACCGTGCCTGGCCTGGTCAGTACTCCTGAAAAATATTGACGTCCTGATAACAAGAAAGCAGCATGATATTACAGAGAGAACACTGTGCATTCTAGTCTCAGCTCTATTAAAGTAATCCCTGAGCACTGTATGGGTCACAGTCTCTTTGCATCTCAGTTTTATATTTTCAATGAGGAGTTGAACTTAGTTTCTTGGTTTAAAAATTTATGAGTCTACTTTAATGTGTATGTAAATAAACACATGTCCCACAATACAATTATAGTGTGAATATTTTTATGGTCTATATAGAAGTCTTAATTATGAAATGTTACCAACTAAATATACTTCCACATGGAATTACTGATAGTTATATTAGCATATCAGGTTGCTAATTCTATTTTTCTAGTCTACCAAAAGGGAATAAAAAGGAGAATTAAATCATCCTTACTGATTTTGAAAAGAAAACAAAAGCTTTCAGACTCTGAATATTAAGATGATAGTTAATTGTAAGTTAATTTACAATGCAATTAAATTTATTTTATTCCTTTGCTGCCTCTTAATACCTATTAAAAAGAAAAAATAGTCCTCACGACACAGTTAAATGTAATGGGAGGGAAATTTCATATCGGTAAGGATATCATAAATATTAGTTTTTAGGGTTACCTAAAATTAAGGTAATTGGTAAGTATTTGTATATTTATGGTGATTTGACACTGATAACTACCTTTATCAAATGTTTTATTTATGTGTTATAAAACTTCTTAAACATGTTAGCTTGGAATATTCTCTAACTCATTTATGCTGTTTTCTTTAATTTTTCTCCATTTTGAATTAAGTGGGAAACAAAAACAAGAAGACAATATATAGTTAATTCATAAGAGGGATTTAAATCTAAGAAATTGTAATGTCTACATCACAAAACTTGGATAATGTTTTCAGGGTCTATTATTTTAGTTCAAAAAAATTACTTTACTTTCTGAATCCTCAGTTTTCTTATTTGTAAAATAAAAGTAATGAACTTCTTATTCTAAGGAGATTCTCTTCTGATCTTAAGATATAAATCAAATTTGATACAAGACCTGATGGCTAGTCAGTTGACAATTTTGAGAAAATGTGAAAATAGTTCAAATAGTTCAAAGAAAAAACATATGTAAGCTAAAAAGCATGGTAGATGAAATCAAATTACTGACAATATTGCTTTGTTGATATGTATACGAAGGTCAGAAATAAATTATGTGTTAGACATGGCACTGGAAATAAGCACAGGTCTTTAATATAAGTTTAAATTTGCATTGCAATAAGAACCAAAAGGAAGATTGGAAGTAGTTGTATACTTTAAGCACAATTTGAATACGTAAGTTTTCTGTACTGTACAGATTTTTAGGCAAACATTTTGCCTTAGATATCTGCCCAGCAACACTTAGTTTCCGACACATAAATAATCCTTTGGAACTGATAATAATAACCCAGAAATACATATTGGGTCACCCAAAATTCTTCCCTCTCTTGCCACTTCCTATGTTCAATTAGTTCTATCTGTTCCATTTCTCAATCCTTGCTATTCCTTCCTTGAGACATCTTTCTCTCGCAACAACTTTCAAAGTGGTAGTCTGTCAGGTACCTATTTTCAATCTGTCTTTCAAAATGAGTCCAGAATTATCTTTCTTAAGTCCGTATTTAATCATGGGATTTAAAAATAATAATATTTTTTCAAGATGAAGTCCAAATTTTTACTAATGGAAGCAAACCTCCCAAACCCTTCTTCTTAGATTGACTTTAAACATTTTCTTATTCTCCCTACTAATTCCTCATACATCATAGTTGTTGCCTGCCTAGTCTTCTCTAGTGTCTAGAACAGAGAGTATCTAAAATAGCTGGTCAATTTTCATTGAAAGTAATAAACTTGAACTATATACATTTTTTGTAAGGATCTTTCACATTTTAGCTATGCATTAAGAGGTAGAATCTGGGGGCATTTCTCTCAGTCTTTTATTATTAAAAAGAGTCAACAATTTACTAATAGAACACACACATTTATCATTACTTCATCTAACGGGTTAAATAGTTTTGGAATTTTATATTGATCTTACCTTTGGAAATTTCATTTGGAGTGCCTATGATAAAAGGTGAAAAGATTGATGTTATACAAATCAGGATAGTTCCCAAACACACTTATCACAAGAAATTCTAATTAAAGAGTTTGTAACATAGTTGGCAAATGCCCTAGAAAATTGATTTATGATCATTCTTTATTTATAAACAAATACCACTTTAAAATGGTAAACTAAAAAACATGAAAGTATTTAACATGGAAAATTCATCCAAAGTTCCCCAATAATTATTGAAGAAAAAACACTTTTCTCAAGAAAACATTCAAAAGAATCAAATTAAATTTCCAGGTGTTTATTTGTGATAGATGTTTTCCTGACATCTACAAACAGTAATCACAGAGACTTGTTCCACAAAAGATAAAAGAGAAATGAACTGAAAGCCTAAATTGCAGGTGTGTGTTAACCACTATTAACCCCAATTTTCTTACATTTGAAACTTCATCATCTATTTTGAATGAGGTTACTGTTGGCAAACCATATCTAAAGCTATTTTTCCTAGATATTCTTCATATTTTAAATTAAGGTAACTATGAGATTTATAAATGATAAAAACAACTGGTAAAATAATTTTATGAAGTTGAGTCTAACCCCAGAGGATGTCGATATAAAGGTGACTTTTCATCTTTTTGAAATGTTAACTCAATCAAGTATTGATTGCTACATGTCCAGGATTTTACAGTCAACTTTACAATATGAGTAAATGAGCATTTGATGATAGGTCAGTTAACTTTTAGAAAACACATCATTTTTAAAAATCCATGCAAATTGAAGTACTAAATCAAATTTGTAAAGATTGAATCATCATACTTGTGTTAGAATTTGAATATCATCAGAAGGGACATCAATCCATTTAGAAAAGAATCAAATTAGGCTTCTGATACAGTCATGTTCTCTTCTCTTTTAGGAATCTAAAATGTAGGCTTGTAAACTTTTCCTTAACAAACCTACTTGCAGACTACAATCCGATTTGGAAAGATAACACAAAATAAATATCCATGAAAAATGACTGGTACCTCCATACCCATGAATATCTGAAAAAAATATATTCCTATTGTGCCTAATTCTTTTGATTCTGGAAATACTTCTCTGTTTATGTAGAATATGTTTTCCCGCTTCATTAGGCCTGTTCTTCTTTCATTACTTAAACTAAAAAGTATAGTTTAAAAAATATCATTTATGTTTTCTGTGCGATCTACATAAAGTGGATGACTGTGTAGGTATTTTTACATGCCCTCAGTATATTTTCCCTATTCCATTTTATTGTTCCAGACTTCCAATAGCAAATTATTTCAAGTGATTTCTAACAGGAACTATCCTTCTGCAGACAGAGCTAATAACTTGAACGTTAACTCAATATGTCTGGTTCTCTGGACATGTAGAGGTTACCACTAGTAGGGAGGCAATGATTAGATTCTAGTCTGTTTAGAATTCTTTACTTAGTGGCATCTCATATCACTTGTGGTAGCCATTGCTCAAAAGTGTCCTAATGAAACACACCACTTGATATTCAAGAACTTATATAATCCCCAACATCAGTGAAACTGGGCTGGCTATGTGTATCAAATAGAATGTAGTAGAAGTAATGATGAATAATCTCCAAGTTCAGGTCCTAAGAAACCCTTTAGCTTCTGCTCTTGCAATGTACTCCCTGGGGAATCCAGCCACCATGTAAGAATTCTCACTACCTTGAGAGCAACAGGTAATCTAAAGGTAGGGATGTGGAAAAGCCATAGAGAGAGAAAGTGAGATATCTAGCCAATTCCTACCTCTTCCAGATATCCCAAGAGATAGGCAGTGAGCAAAGAAAACACCTTGCATGTGAAGTTAAGCCTGATTTTCGATGACTCCAGCCCCAGCTACTATCTTACAGCAACTTTCTGAGAAATGTTAAACAAGAGTCACCCAGCTGAACCCAGTCTAACTGCTTTGCTTAGATATTAATATCAGGAAAAATGGACAATATGTTCATTACTAAAACATAATCTGATTTTTGGCAAAACTGGAAATTCCAGAGATGAATACATAAGCTTTTGTTTTGTTTTATAATAATTAGGTTAAAATAATTTCTTGCAACCCATGTAGTTAAACCGGAGTAAAAAAATTCAGAATAGTCTCACTTACTTTTTATTTTTATTTTTATTTTTTGTGGTACTAGAAATTGAACCAAGGGGCATTCTACCTCCAAGCCCTTTAATTTTAATTTTTAATATCCACAGCCCTTTAATTTTTTGCTTTTAAAGGGTTCTAAACACACAGGAATGGAAGAATTGATAATAATTTGTTCTTCATTTTAAGTCACTAAGTTTTGTGGTTGCATTTAGTGCAGCAATCAGATAACCAAAAGATTAATCTGTGGCCTTGATACTGAAAATATAAAGGTAGTTTCAGTCAGCATTTTATTCATCATATGATGTGAAGCATTTCAAACAGTGCTCTAGGCGAAATAAGACAAAATATTAGAAATCTTAACAAAGGCCCATGGAGGAAAAAAGATGGATTTAATAGAATTAAAGCGAAGGAACATAAAATGCCTGAGAGGGTCCACAGGGAAGAAGGGAGAAAAGAAAGAAAGTAGACAATAAGTGATCCCCAACAAATTATGATGGGCACACCCATCTAAGCAGTCTCTAGAATCTAGAAAGAAGGCTGAACAATCTGTGTAAGAGGTAGGTGAGCAAGGTGCGGTGGTGGACCACTGTATTCCCAGTAGTTGAGAGGCAGACACAGGAGGATCGCAGATTTGAGACCAGACTCAGCAATTCAGTGAGACTCAGAGCAACCTAGGAAGACCATGTTTTTAAAGCCAAAAATTTAAAGGGCTGTGGGTATTAAAAATTAAAATTAAAGGGCTTGGAGATAGAATGCCCCTTGGTTCAATTTCTAGTACCAAAAAAATAATAACAATAACAATAAAAAGTAAGTGAGACTATTCTGAAATTTTTTACTCCGGTTTAACTACATGGGTGGCAAAAAGTGACTTTAACCTATTTATTATAAAACAAAACAAAACAAAAATGTGCATATTCATCTCTGGAATTTCCAGTTTTGCCAAAAATCAGATTATGTTTTAGTAATGAACATATTGTCCATTTTTCCTGATATTAATATCTAGGCAAAGCAGTTAGGCAAAAAGCCAAGGAATCTTTCTGCTCCAAGTAATGTATCCCTTGTGTCCATTTTGTACTGTTTTTAACCTCCTGGCAAAGCAGCCCCATCATAAAAACATACTAAGAGTTAAACAATCCATAAAATAAAACTATTGGCCTTTTTAATCCAGTTTCATATTTAGCATTAGGAAAAACAGTTTGTCTTAGTCAGCATTCTCACTACTACAATCCAAGAACTGACCATACTTCTTGGAAGAAGGAAGATTTAGTTCTAAGTTCAGTCCACATGAGGCCAGGGTCTTGTGGTGGGAAGCAGAAAGAGGGGGAAAGCAATGCTTTGCTTTCACAGTATGAAGGCCAGAAACAAAACAGAGGGAAGAGAGGAGGAACCATATATAATCCCCAAGGCTGCAGGTCCAGGGACCCACCGTCTCCAGCCACATCCTACCAGGCCAGGCCACTACCCAGAAAACTCCATTACAATGGATTTATCCACTGCTGAGATTACAATTCCCATGACTTAACTATATTAATTCAGAATATTAATAAATGACCTCTCTAGAGGACATCCTAAATTTAACTATAATACAATTCTAAAGAGAAACTGAATGGAATAAAAGGTTTGAGTGTTTTGTTTTGCTTTGTTTTGTTTTACTTTAAAAGAAAGAAAGCATAGATAGTATTGCTCTATGGTACAACTGAGTTCAGTCCTTAGGATAAAATTATTTTCTTTCTATTTAGAAAGAATACTATTTTTAAGCAGTTAGATAAGAACAAGACCACACAGAAAAAAATGTTTAGGGTTGGTGGTACAGCTCACTGACAAAGCTTTTACTTGCCTTAGGTCAGACCCCGGGTTTAATTCTCAGCACTGCAAAAAAAGAAAAGAAAAGAAAAGAAAAAGATAAAAACAAAGAATGTTTATTGTAAAAGCAAGATGTGTAAAAAATATCCTTATCATATAGAAAAATATTTTACATAAACAATCTTTTCTTTTGCTGCACCACTCTGCTGCTTTTATAAACAATCCTTTCTGAACTGGGTATTGAACACAGGGGCATTCTACCTCCAAGCTTCACCCCCAGATCTATTTTATCTTTTATTTTGAAATAGGATCTTACTAAGTTTCTGAGGCAGAACTCCAACCTGAGGTCCTTCTATCTCAGCCTTCCAAGTAATGGGATTACACGCATGCACCGCCACACTCAATTTACATGAATAATTTTGGAATATCGTATTATTGGTAGAAGTTTAAATACATACACCTCCTAATTTGACTTCTGCTTCAGAATAAGATATTTAAGGTGGCAAGCAAATATTCCTACCACCAGCTAGAAAAACCAGATCGATTATAAAATCATATTTCAAAAGTCATCAGAGATGTCGAACAAGGATGAATAAATGAACTAAAATATAAGAAAGGGAAGAAGTTAAAAATATAAGAAATGGAGCCGGGCGTGGTGGCGCACGCCTGTAATCCCATCATTCAGGAGGCTGAGACCGGAGGATCCGGGTTCGCGGCCAGCCTCAGCTACCTAGTAAGGCACTCCGCAACTTAGTGAGACTCGGTTTCAAAATAAATAATAAAAAATAGGGCTGGGGATGTAACTCAGAGGTAGAATGCCCCTGGGTTCAATCCCCAGTACCAAAATATATATATATACATAAGAAATGGGAGGTGGGCTGATGGTCTCTGCCTATTACTTCTCTGGGAGGAATGCCTCTTTTGTGCAGTATATCAGATTTTTCCAGTTTGCAAATTCCCCCAGGCAGAGTGACCCTCATGTCGAAAAGGAAAGTAAGCAACACATTCTGTAGTTATTTACAGCTTGCTACTATGATACATTGAACAATTAGCAAAACTGGAACACATAGCCAGGTTTCAACATGAGACATTTACTTCATTCTAGTGCAGGGCTAGAGGCTGGAAAGCTAGGCAGAAATTGTCTTAAAGGAAGAGAAAATGCTTCACAATTTTGCTGAGTTTAGAAGTCAGAGATTCCCTAAGTAGATAAACACTACCTCAAGATATTTGCTAGATATTAAAGGAATCAGAGGTAACAAGCTAACAAACTAAGCTAGAATATATAAAGAGCAAAACTAGGCAATCTCAAGTATCCCTTCAGCTCCCTATCAAAGGCTTTTTTTAAAGGGCCATGCCTACGACAAGGGAAAAATAAGAGATTAGACCAAGTCTTACAAACTGAAGCAAATCAACTCAACTTTAGATTGAAGTTATCAGTAGTTCAATTTATCTGCCTAACAGACAAAAGGAAGAATCCTCCCTCAAAAAAAAAAATAAATGAAAACAGAGATTTAAAAAGTAGAAGAAAAATATCATATAGGGCTTCTATGTTTCTATACACAGAATAATGAAAAATGCTAGAAATATAAAAAGGTAGAAAAATATTGCATATAAACGAGAGAAAAATAATTCTTTCAAGATGCACACATTCCAGATTCTCAATGTAGTAAAAATGAAATAAAAATAATTACAATTCATAGATAAATTATTTTAAATAATTTAAAAAGTAGATGAAATGAATTATTATTTATAACATAACAGTAAGGATCCAATGAAATTTGTACAACAGAAGCATAATAAACTGACATTGGGAACACAGCATATAGGTTTGATAATAAATTGGATAAAAAAAAGAGAATTAGCCAGGCTTGGTGGTGCGCACTTGTAATCCCAGTACTTGGGAGGCTGAGACTGGAGGATCCCAGTTCGCAGCCAGCCTCAGCTACTTAGTGAGGCCCTCCACAACTTAGTGAGACCCTGTTTCAAAATAAAGAATAAAAAATAGGACTGGGGGTATAGTTTGGAGGTAGAATGCCCCTGAGTTCAATCCCTAATACCAAAAAAAAACAACAACAACAAAACAGGATTAATGAACTTCAACACAATAAGCAAACAATACTCAAACTGTAGCACCGAGAGAACAAGTTATAAAGAAGGGGGACAGAATAGACAATAATAGCCATGTGGTGCATGCTATAGCATACACATAGTTGGAATTCTAGAAAGAAAATAGAGAATTATCAAGAAAAATCAAGAGATAATGGCAATAACATCCATCAAACAATGAGCATTCCTACAGATTAAAAAGAGCTTAGTGAACTCCAAGAAAGATAAACACAAAGAAAACCATTCTCAGACAAATAAATCATAGAAAAACTGCTTTGAAAACCAAAGACAAACTACTTAAAAGCATTCAGAGTAAACATTAAAGCACACAAATTATTATAGAAATAACAATAATAAACCAGAGGGGTGACTCTCATTTTAAATGATAGAAGGTAACAGTTGAGAAAATGCATTTGTAAAGGGTTTAAAGAAAATTACTGGCAATCTGCTACTCTTTGCTCAGTAAAATACCCATCAAGAAGCAAAACCAGAAGCAATGAAGGACCATTCCAGCACAAAAATATTAAAACTTAAGTCTTTTAAACCAATTGCATCACTCCAAAACATATAAATCAAAACAAAAAGAAATAAAAGGAGAAATAGCCCATAGGAGATTTTGAAACTTTATTCTTAATTATTAATGGAAAAGCTATTGTTATACATGATCTGCAAAACATAGTCAAAAATGTGAACCTAGAAGGATATGGTGGTGCATGCTTGTAATCACAGTACTTGGGAGGCTGACAGGAGGATTGCAGCTTCGAGGACAGCCTCAACAAGCAGTGAAACTCTCATCAATCTAGCAAGACCCTGTTTCAAAATAAAAATAAAATAGGGCTGGGGGTGTGACTCAGAGGCAGAATGCCCTTGACTTCAATTCCCAGTACAACAACAACAACAAATGGTGAACCTATAGCAGCATAATTCATAATAGCCATATTATGGGACCAATGTAGATGTCCCTCAACAGACGAATGGATAATGATAATGTGCTATATACACACAATGGAATTTTACTCAGCCATGTAAAACAAAATTATGTCATCTGTAGGAAAACGGATGGAACTAGAGAAAACCATGTTATGTGCGATCACCTATTCTCAGCAAATTCAAGGTGTGGGTGCTTTCTCTCATATGTGGAAGCTAGAGAGTAAGTAAGAAATGAAAGGGACTTTGGATAATTGAGAAGAAAGCCAAGTGTAGATTAGTGGGAGGAGATAGAGGGAGAGAGGTGGGGAGGGGAAAAGAGAACTGATGAAAAAATCTTTTCAAAGAATGCTATGTCCGTATATGAAGGTATCATTACCATTCTCACTAACATGTATGTGGGAATCTTAAATGAACCATATCAAATACTATGAAAAATAAAAAATATATATATATTTTTTTTTCTTTTCCTATAGCACTGGGGATTGAACTCAGGGACATTCTATCTCAGAGCTATACCCCCAGCCCTATTTTTTATTCTTTATTTTTGAAACAGGGTCTCACTAAGTTGTGGAGTGCCCCACTAGGTAGCTCAGGCTGGCCGCGAACCCAGATCCTCCAGTCTCAGCCTCCCAAATGCTGGGATTACAAGCGTGTGCCACTACACTCAGCTGAACATGTATATTTGTATCCCTTTGAACCTCACTACAATGGATGTATAATTACAATGCACCAAGAAAAGGATATTTTTTGAAAGGTGAACCCAAGTAACTTCTAAAACACTATACTCAACATTGGGCAAATTGATCCTTTATACAAATGAACATAGTACATTTACACAAAAATTAAGCACCAACTATGCCTTAAGAAAAGCAACAAAGTCAGGCATTGTAATATATACCTGTAATCCCCGCTAATATGCATTCAGAACAACCTGACAAAGACAGTTTCAAGAAAGTTTCAGAGCAATCTCCCTTATGCAACTAGATGCAAAAATCCTTAACAAATCTTGAACAAATGTAATATAGTTATACATTTAAAGAATAAGGCAACCAACTTAATAGAGTTTATCCCAATTAGTCAAGGTTGATTTGCTATTTAATAATCAGTTAGTTCATAACATATTAAACATAGGAAAAATCATATGATCATGCCAATAGAAACAAAGAAAATATTAATCACCTCAACAGATGGAAATTTCAGTACCAAATTATGATAATATTTTTAAAAACACTTAGCAAACATAGAATTGACTGGAATTTATTCTTATAAAGAGTCTCAATGTAAAATCTATAGTAAGAAAATTCAATGAAGAAATTTTGAAAACCTATGCTCTGAGACCAAAAACATGATGTAGATGTAGAGGAAGTTGAGGTGAGGGAGTTACATGTGATGGGGTAGGAAGAGGAAGATTTGTAAGATGCAAGGTGGCATTTGCCCAAATATAGAGTAAATGGATATAGTTTTAAATTGGATATGCTTTCTATCTTTTAGCAATCTTATTCAACATTAACTGCACATTAGAATCACCTGGTGAACATTTAAAAATACAAATGCTCTAACACCAGATAATCTGCTTTAATTAGACTACAGTCACTTCTGTGCATAGGTAGTTCTTAAAAGTCCCTAGGGACTTTCTTGTGCAAGCTAGGAATGAGAACAACTATGCTAGAGAAAGTGACATTTAATATTATATTTAATATTATATCATTATATTTGTAGTGAGGTAGCATCTTTGTTTTTTTTCTTTGTACTAGGGATTGAACCCAGGGGCATTCTACCTCTGAGCTATATCCCCAGCCCTTTTTAATATTTGCTTTGAAATAGAGTCTTAAGAGGTTGCTCAGAGCCTCACTAATTTTCTGAGGCTGTCCTCAAACTTGTGATTCTCCAGCTTCATCCTCCAAAGCACTGGGATTACAGGCATGTACCACCATATCCAGCAAGATAGCTTCTTTATAGGCATATTTTCTACTCTTCATTTTTACTATGCATTTTCTACAAAGTTGAAAATGGTCTTCATCAAGAACAAATTCACTTTGTATTGTCACTGAGAAAGGAAAGCACATGGGTGGATGATAGAGACTAAACATATCTACGTATTTTGCAATACCATTGTGATTATTCAAGAAAATCTAAAAACACAAATTTCCTCAGGCAGTTGGCCACTTAATTAGTAGGAGTTATATTATAAACAAAACTCAAACTCTTATGCAATTTTAAAGAGGGCTTATAAACTCTCTAAGCCTCAAATATTTTCAACCTGCCTGCCTCTCAAGTATCAATAATGCTATGTTTGACTTCATTGAGAATAGATGACAGAATATTAATTTCATCACAAGTCCCTTCTTCCATTTTATTAATATCATTTTACCTCAAATCCCATCTTTAGCTCACAAGGCTGATTCTGTCAAAATCATTCGGAGCATAAAATGACAGTTAATCACCACAATAAAATGTAATTTGATTCTACTAATCCAGAACTTTTCATCATTATAAATTTAATTTTGAACTAGAAAGGGAGATCAGGCAAATAAATATTGTGAGCAAAATATTGAAACTTTTGAAAAGCCAAAATATCAAATATTTCAAAGACATCAGTTCTATAAAATCTAAATTTTAGAGTCCAAATAAGTAAACAGTAGAGTTTTGTTTTTTTGTTTGTTTGTTTGTTTTTGTTATGGAAATTGAACCCAGGGATATTCTACCTCAAGTTACACCCCAAGACCTACTTTATTTTTTAGTATGAAACAGAATCTTGCTAAGTTGCCAAGAATCTCAGTAAGTTGCTGGGCTTGAACCTGCAATCCTCCTATCTCAACCTCCCACCTATTGGATTATAGGTGTGCAACAGCACAAATTTCTGGGAGAGATTTTCAAATTTTTAAATACAACTCTTTATTTATACTTGGGAAAGCGTAAGATAGTGAGATTTAAAAAAAAAAGGTCCTAAGTCAAAGAAAAAGTTAATGATAGAGGAACTCCATTTTCAACATATTGCCTCCATGTTTCTTCTCCCAATTTTTGATGCATTAATTGTATATTATTCTTATTTATCCAGCAAAATTTGTCACAAAAATTCTACCTAATAAAGTTTAAATAGATTAATCTATCTCAACATATAATAAATTTTAAAATATATTTTCTTAAAGTAATCTTAATATCTCTAGTTCCATCCATTTTCCTCAAATTATGTAATCCCACTCTTCTTTATGACTGAGTAAATTTCCACTTTGTGTTGTGACATAGGAGATCAGCCAGTCTCAGAAAGTCAAGGGGATCTTAATATGGTGGTGCATCCCTCTAATCCCAGTACTAGGGAGACTAAAACAAGAGGATCACAGGTTTGAGGCCAGTTTCAGCAACTTAGCAAGACCCTGTGTCAAAACTAAAATAACATGGTACCTTATAATCCACCTCTCAGAATTTATTGAAATTAATTGTGGATTCATTTATGATTCAATTATAATCCCCCCAAAGATTGGACTTCCGAAGAGATCTTGCTTATCATTTTTGCTTTTTGCTTTGTTTTGTTTCTGTCCTAGAAATTGAACTTAGAGCCTCACTACCACTAAGCAACATCCTCATCCCTTTTTTAATTTTCTTCTGAGACAGGGTTTCACTAAATTGCTCAGGCTGGCCTCAAACTTGTGACCCACCTGCCCTGCCGTAACATTCTGAGCTCTAGAATTACAAGCACTTGCAACTGTACTCATCCAGACATCCTATTTTAGTCCCCATCGCTTATCTGTTACCTGGCACAGAGTAGAATTCAATAAATATTTTAATGATTTATGAAATATATAAAGAAGGAAGTCAAAAACAATACCTTTTGAAGAAACAGGGCTCTCTAAGGAAAGCAATTATGACTAATGGATGTTTGGCTTGGTCTTATTGTCTATGGCTGGGACCTGAGGAAGGAAAAACATTAACAGAATCAACCTACTAGCCCAGTGTTCCCTAAACTTACGTGACTATAACACAGTATGGTAATTATAGCTAAAGATAATATAGTATATATTTTAAAAATATATTTAAAAATAACTAGTATAGATTCTAAATGTTTTCTTCTCTAAGAAATCATAAATGTCTGTGGTGATACATATGATAAAGATCAAGATTTGATCATTACATAATGTACACATGCATCAAAACATCACACTATATCCCATAAATATGTACAATTATTATAACTCAATAAAAACAAAATAATTCTATAAGCCAGACATGGTGGTTCACACTTGTAATCCTAGTACTTGGGAGGCTGAAATAAGAGGTTTATAGGTTTGTAACTAGCTTCAGCTACTTAGTGAGGCCCTTAGCAACTTAGTGAGACCCTGTTTCAAAATTAAAAAATAAAATAGGGCTGGGAGTATAGCCCAGAGATGTAATGCCCCTGGGTTCAATCCCCAGCACCAAATAATAATGAGAGTTATTATTATTATTACTATAATATTATTATTATGAAAGTTTTTATTAATATGCTCTGTGAGAACTCTCGCTTGACTAATTTGATACAGTTCTTATAAAATGGATTACAAGATTATGGGATATATACACAAGGGAATTCTGCTCAGCAATAAAGAAGAACAAAATTATATCATTTGCAAGGAAATGAATGCAACTGGAGAATATTGTGCTAAGTGAGATTAGTCTGTCATGAAAAATGAAGAGTTGGATGTTTCCCTCATATGCAGAAGCTAGGGAGAAATTAGGACACAGGAAGGACTCCAGACAAAGGAGAAAACCTCAATGAAGGAGAAGACCTAACTAAAGACAATTGACATTGGTATTCTCACATATGTACATTTGTGTCAATGGAAGTGTTTCCTTCATTAATTCTCCCTTCCCCAGCACCAACCCTCCCCTAGACCACCTCCCTGGCTCCACTGGAGTTTCTCCTCCATTATCTAAAGTCCCTCTGGTATCCTTATTACTCCCTAGCTTCCACATATGAGAGAAAACATATAATCCTTTCCTTTCTATGCCTGGATAATCTCACTTAGCATAATGTTCTCCGGGTCCATCCATTTTCCTGCAAATGTCATCATTTTGTTCTTCTTTAATGTTGAATATAATTCCATTGTGTGTATATCCCATAATTTTGTAATCCAGTCACCTGTTGATGGATACTCAGGTTGGTTCCATAATTCGACTACTGTGAATTGTGCTGCTATAAACATGGATATGCATGTATCACTATAATATTCTGGTTTCAACCTCTTTGGAAATACCCAGGAGTGGACTAGCTGGATCATATGGTGGATCCATTCCCAGTTTTCTAAGGAGTCTCCACACTGATCTCCATAGCAGCTGCACTAATTTGCAATCCCACAAACAATGTAGAGATTTCTCATTTCCCATATCCTTGCCAGCATTTACTATATTTTGATTGCCATTCTACTTGTGGTCTGATGGAATACACTGTCATTTTCATTCACATCTGCCTTGATTGCTAATGATGCTGAACATGTTTCCATATATGTTCTAGCCATTTGTATCTCTTCTTTTGTAAAGGGTCTATTTAGTTCACTTGTCCATTTATTGATTAAGTTATCTGCTTTTATAGTATAATAAGAGTCTTTTAAGTACTTCGCATATCCTATATATTAGTTCTCTGTCAAAGGAGTAGGCAAAGATCTCCCATTTTGTAGACTCTCTCTTTAGACTCTTTATGGTTTTCTTTAATGAACAGAAACACTTTAGTTTAATACCATTTCATTTTTTATTTATTTATTTATTTATTTATTTATTTATTTTGTGCAGTACTGGGAATTGAACTCAGGGGCGTTCTACCTCCGAGCTATACCCCCAGCCCTATTTTTATTCTTTATTTTGAAACCGAGTCTCACTAAGATCCAGAGTGCCTCACTAGGTACTGAGGCTGGCCGCGAACCTGGATCCTCCAGTCTCAGCCTCCCAAATGCTGGGATTACAAGCGTGCGCCACCACGCCTGGTTCATTTCATTTATTTAGAATACCTTTTGATTTACAGAAATGGTGTGAAGATGGTACAGATAATTTCAAATACTCATTATAAAACTCTGTTAATATTGTACATAACCATGTAATGTAATGTTATGTTCCATAATTCAACACTGTTCACATTTCATATATTTATCCACAGGTAAATTCATTTTTGTTCCAGGATCAGATGGAGGATACCACATGAACTTGTCATCATGTCTGCTCAGTCTCCTCTAATGCTTGACTACTCTTTAGATTTACCTTGTTTTTCATAGCCTTAACAATTTAAAAAGTCCTGGTTAGATACTTTGTGGAATCTCACTCAATTTGAGTTCTCTGATGTTTTTTCTTATGCTTAGATTAATGAGACTTTGTTGGGGAGGAGGAGGTATGAGGTTATAGAGATAGTTAGTCATTGTCATCACATTATATCAGGGGTCACGTGATACTAATATGAATTAACATTGGTAATGATAATTTTTATTATCAGTCAAAATTGTATTAGCTGGTTAGTTAACTATTAAAGTACTATTAGTCTTTTATTGTATATTTTTAGAAGCAAGTTACTATGTCCAGGTGGCACTCAAGGGAGGGTAAATATCTACATGCATTATTTGAGATTTTTCTTTGAGGAGGATCTTCCACTTCTTCCCTATGTATAGCAAATATTTAACATGCAGAACATAGACAACTCATTAGCTATTTTGTCATTCACTCCTATGAATAATTTTTGCCTCCACTTCATCTTCAGTACATATTTGTAAAGTCAGTTATTTCTTTTAAATTACACATATTCAAGACTTTTTTCTTCTCAAGAGTTGCCTTTGCAGGAAGAAATTTTTAATCAAGATAAGTAAAAAGACATACTTTTAAAGTAAAAATTTTATATTCTGTACAGAGTTTCATTTCACTGAATTTGAAGTCAAATGCAATATCCTACCAAAAATAAATGAACTGTTTTATGAAGGGTATGCCTAGAAATTTAGTACATACTTTATTCTATTGCACCAAAACTATTATATCAACAAGTTCTTTAAAATGCTAATGTGATTATGTTAAGTGAGATTAGTCAGTCACAAAAAGTAAAAAAAAAAAAACCAAAAAAAAAAACATATGCTTTTCCTAATATGTGGAAGCTAGGGAGAAAATGGGGCATAAGAGGGACTCCAGATGAAGAAGGAGAAACTTCAGATGAGCAAAGAAGTTGACTTAACTGAAGGCGATGGGGCGTGGGGGACATCCTAATGCACATGATGTACTTTCACAAACATATCAAAGTCAGTCACTGATCTGAACCTGAGAAGGAGGGAGAGCGAAGAAGTGGGACAGGAAATGGAATAGGGTTAAATGAGAGATGTGTTCATGTATGCCTTTATCAGTTGTGCCTAACAAAGATGTATGATTACAATGCACCAATTAAAAAATAAAATTAAAAAAATGCTAATGTGAGATAAGTTGGTATAGATTGTAGGTCTACCTAAATGTTTAATTGATTTATTGATTAGTAATAAATTACAAGGTGTTCTAATATAATATTTTAGAAAACGTGTACCTATCATATGCTTGACACCTTTATATGTGTTCATTAATTCTCCATTAAATAGAAACCAAGTCTTTAACTGAAGGTATTCTCAAGTAATAAAAAGTAAGGAACAAAAAAAATTGAGAAATGTAACAGATTTTTAGGAAGATGTTTAAAGTGAACTAACCTGTGTCTTAATTACCACTCAAATGCATTTCCTTTGTTACCTAATCTGTATGTTCCACACACTCATCTTGTGCCACACTAATTGCCTGGAGACTATTTTAAGAGTAATAGACATATTTTAGATATTTTCTTTAGTTTTGCTTGAGATTTCTAGGAGAATATACTAGTGAAGAAGATGATGAGATAAATACATTTTGCCCTTTGTTGTTCGTCTTAATCTTGAAAATCTACGTGGCAATTTCACATTAGCAAAATGCAGAGTCTAGATTCCTTAGGAAGGTACCTAGGAATGCTTGATGATGAGTCCAATGACACATAATTCAGGCTCCATGTGGTAGGCCAGGATTTTATATTCTAAAGCCTGTATTGGCAAACCATAGCCCACAGACCAAATCCCAAGTGCAACTTGTTTTATAAATAAAGTTTTATTTATATGCCACCAAACTCAATTATTTACAATTGTCTGTGGCTTCTTCTCCATTAAAGAGGCAGAGTTGAGAAGTATGACAGATACCCTATTGACTCAAAGTCCAAAATATTGACTCTCTGGCCTTTCTCAGAAAAAAAAAAGGTTACTGATCCCTACTATGCATTTTTAACTAACACCTAAATGAAATCTGACCTTCTGTAAGCATATTTTAACCTTCTCCTAAATTCAAAATGAAGTTTCATTTGCTGATACTAAGAAAAATGTTTAAATAAAAATTCAATATTTTCTAAGAAAAATAACACATATATTTTAATTAACATACCTATAAATATCTAAATATATAACCTCCAGAGCTGTCTTCTTTATATCCTCAATAGTAAAAAGACTGCCTATGCTGCATAAATTTGATATCTTTCTTATGTTACCAGCTCCTCGACTCCAGCTTCACATTTTTCAAAAATGGGAAATGGAAACAAAAGAATGATCACCTGCTTGCTGTTGGATATGTTGTGTATCTTAGCAGTTCAAAAATGAAACTGACATCTCATAGGAAAATGCAAAAATGAGACATTAGTTTGTTTACAGTCAGATCATTCTTTCCTCCTTACAAAGGCCTTCAAAATGAAAATAAAGCTATGTATTCCTTCTTTTCCTCAAACAAAGGCAGAGCATCACCAACTGAAATTGTTTTGATAGAATTGACCATCTTTTCTTTTTTTAGAATTAATTGGCCTTGAGGCATTTTTGATGCTAGACTGGTTGGTTCTTGTGTTCTTCATCAGAAGATTTAGAGATACAGCTGAGACAGGAACAAGACTGTTTATTGGGACTTCTTGTTCTAGAAGAAAGGACGCACAACACTGACACAGGAGAGTGTCAGGCTGGCTCCCAGGACAAAGGAGAGAACTCGATTTGATTCCTTTGCACAGGGCTCTTAGCAAGGGAAAGGAAGGGTTTTGAAATGTTAATTTAATTGGCATTGGGTATATTTTAAAAGGTTTTGTGTGTGTGTGTGTGTGTGTGTGTGTGTGTGTGTGTGTGTGTGTGTGTGTCTGTTTCTTTTCCTGTGAGGTCTCTTTAACTTCTGTGGAAGGCAAGGCCAGTTTGTCAGCCTGGAACCAAATTAGTTTTTCATATCAACGCTACATGCTGTAGCTTGGCAATAAGGATGAGTTCTCTAGCTGTTAAAAAAGCACATGAGTGGAAAGTAGAAGAAAGCACCAATTCTGGAAATTAATTGGTCAAGGGCCCTGGGAATCTGCTGTTTCCAGAGATTTTTGCAACAGTTTTATCCTTTATGTTGTTTGCTCATTTCTGGTGTCTAGCATCCTGGCCCTAATGCAAGCACATACCAATCTTTGAATAATCAACAAGCTTTGAGTTAAGGCCCAGGAATGCATTTGTCCTTTTTTTTCCCGTATCGTGGTCCCTCTCTCATTCTGCCCTGACACATTTGATTTCTTTAAACTTAAGGGCTCTGTTTTGTGTTTTTGTGGTTCCTCATTATCTCATTTGCATCTGATTTCCAAAGTGAATTAATCATATTTTTTATCTAAAACCAGAATCTTCTTTTTAAAATAACAAGTAAGAATTAAAAATTAAGCTTATTTTTTTTTTTTTTTGCGGTACTGGGGATTGAACTCAGGGTCATTCTACCTCTGGGCTACACCCCCAGTGATATTTTTTATTCTTTATTTTGAAACAGAATCTCACTAAGTTTCAGAGAGCCTCACTAAGTAGCTGAGGCTGACCGCGAACCTGGATCCTCTGGTCTCCGCCTCCCAAGTACTGGGATTACAAGGGTGTGCCACCACGCCCAGCTAAGCTTATTTCTTAAAAGAATATTCTAAATCTAGAGATAAATAAGACATATTACTTCTACTCTATTTTGAAACAATAGTCTTGTTCCCAAGTCTCTATATTTCTTCTTTCTTTTCCAGAATCTTCAAGAATTTTTTGCAAAGCAAAATAATGTTGAACATAGAGCATTTTCATAGACTTGATATAATTATAGTTATATAATTATATATATATTATAATTGTCATACTTTCTGACTTCTGCCATCATCTGCTCCATAGACAGAGGGTAGCATTCTTAGAACTCATTTTATTTATATTAATGCCTCCCTTTACACAATAACATATACAACTTTGTATATGTTTGTATATGTTATACACAACTTTGTTTTTGTTTTTTTTGTTTTTGTTTTTTTAATTTTTTATTGTAGTAACTCGTGCAATATAGCATACATCTTTGTTAAGTACAAATTGTAACAACATATTTGCACACAATTCTCATTTGACCCCTTCCCCAATTCCCTCCCCATTCCCTCCCCCTCCCTCCCCCTAAGGTTCACTTCAGTGAGTGACCTTGATATGATTGTGTAGGTACATCATGTGCTTTAGGGTGTCCCTCTGCCCCATGAATCCACTACACTTAAATCAATTTCTTTGCTTATCGAGGATCTCTCTTTTTCATCTAGAGACCCTCCTATGCCCCATCTTCTTCCTAGCATCCACATATTAGGGATAACATATGCTTCTTAACTCTTTGTGACTGACTAATCTCACTTAACATAATGTTTTCCAGTTGCATCCATTTCCCTGCAAAGAACATGATTTTATTCTTCTTTATGGCTGAGTAAAATTCCATTGTGTACATATCCCATAGTTTTGTAATCCATTCATCTGTGGATGGACATCTTGGCTGCTTCCATAGTTTGGCTATTG